>ATSW01015345.1:0-10897 GCA_000444245.1 Botryllus schlosseri | reverse complement strand
ACCTCTGGTATAGAGGAACCTTCCGCCTTCGAAACAATTTACCACTTCCTGACTTTATGCATTAAATATGATTCCGTCGTTCTTTTTTTTTTATCAATGTATTACATGCAGTTGCATATCTCGTCAACCCTTCCCAAGTTGTACTTTCGTTACGTCAGTTGTCGGCTTCCGTTGTTGAGTTCGTAATATGTTGTAAAAAGTTTACCGCTTGAATTGAATTACTCGAAATCGCCGCGAGCAACACCATGAATGGCGATATGTAACACTGCAAATTATAACAATATTAATATTATTAACAAAAAACGAACCTTGTCCCACCAGATGTTGTGGCCAGATTAAACGAGCTACCCCCTACCATGACCCACGTCGTGACTGGTAATCAGATGTTTGAACTTTAAATACCGATATCTGACTCTCTTCTCATCAGAAACGAAAATGATCCCCCAACATCAGGCGATCAATCGCGAATTATCGACCCGTTCCTATTCCTTGGAGAACGACGACCTACGTAAGCGTCTGAACATATCCGCGATCAAGCAGAGAACGTTCGATTCCCTCCCGGAGGTGGGAGAAAGAAGCATTCCTAGGCTAGCGAAACCGATTATTACGAGTACAAGAAGCAGCCACTTCATGCGTGAGTACATCGATTCTCGGTATGAAAATTTCGCAACTCACCCGATCAATGTTATTTAATTGCTGTGTTGGTAACAGTTCGCAGACCTTCGTGAATTCGATAATAATCACGTAGCATAACGTCAACTGTGGTAAATGTAGTCAGCTTTGCTGCTCAACATGAGGCAACAGTAATGCCGTAAATATTGACTAAGGTGTAAGTGGCTATATGAAAGACATGTCAAACTAGTTCAACTGGAATTAGACGCTCTTGTGCAAAATAAGGTCATTTTTCCAACTCGACTTCCGAAAGTGCCATCATTTAGGGTTGACCTTTTTTCCTTGCCATCACTGCCGCCGAAATCCGGATTTCGCGACGTTCATGGAATTTTTTAGTTGTGCCTGCGCATGCCCTGCCTCTCAAAGCTATATAGTAGAACGAATTGATAAAAAAAAAGACGACTTTTGGCGTCCTCGGAAGACATTTTCGATATCTTGAAAAATGAGGACAAATCCTTCTAAAGAAGGACGTACGGTAACCCTATTAAATTAGAATAGCTACACGAATCGCATGTTTTTCTGTGAATATCAGTGCTCGTAATACAGGGGCTGTTTCATGTGTTGCCTACCATAGTCCGCCGCAATACGTATCAATATATCTCTGACAAACATATTTGGTGCACAGATAGCGACCGCATGTCAGGTGGCGTCTTGATGCGAGAGAGAATGCACCGCGAGCTGAGCAGGGAAATGAGCGCGGAACAATTTGCGATGCCAAGATCCGCGAAAGGTCAAAAGAAAGACTGAACCTTTGTGACTGGACAGTGGACATGAAGTATATTATTGGATANTATNNTTGTGCGTTGATTTCNTTTTATTGCAACGAATTCAGGGNTATTTTCGTATATACTTTGGTGTCAACATATTTACCAGTGTGTTCTTCTTTCAATTTGNAGATGACTCCTNTATATTTCAATGAANCAATATCTGTTTGTATTGCCNCAANCCCAATAGATTAANTTATAGCCGTTGATGTTACTTCTAATGCTGAAATNATTTCGGGNNAAGCCAAAATCCAAGCNCATGTCGGTCAATGACTGATAATCCAGTTGCATATCTCTGGGGAATACATCACTAGAGCACCCACCCATGTTTAGATCTAGTTAAGCTGCAATCGTATTTTAATCTGCAAGTCCGTTGTTTACTGAGCTAAATCCAAAGACACATTTAACAAAGCTATATATAGCATGCTATTTTAATCTCTCTACTGAAAAGCTCCCGCACTTTAAAATATACTGTAGCCACTTCATAAACGCCAACTATCGCATGGTAAACAGCCCTGCATTTCACAATAATTTTCAAATGAGAGTGCTCTACAAATATTTTATTTACAACGGAATCAGTAGGAGAAAAGTAAGAAGGTATTTCGTCCATGTTATTCGCACGTTTGTCATGAAAAATCAAAGGCATTTCATTATTCATTAAAAAGTATCCTGCATTTCCACCATAGTACAATATGTCTATCATGCATAACTCGCCCCAGTCAATGAAATATCGATCGTCCGCAGTGTACAACACGTTATTGTACGTTTCAAATTAATATATGCAGGTAAATATTACACGTAACGTTATTGTCGAATCATGAATATTATCATCACCAAACTGTATGTGCGATACGATGTATCACAAATATATATGATACTATATTTTAAAAGGGTTGAGGTATAGTCCGCTACATTCGTTGCGTATACATATGGAGAGAGTTGTTATGTCACACGAAAGTCCTATAGTGGTCGTCATTGCATAAATCCTTTTCGTACTGTATCATGCCATTTCGGCTAGCGCTTCTTCATCTTTACGGTTTGATATCGAAAAGGTGTTTTTCCTTCGCGATTCCGCGTATAAACGGAGATTCCGTTATTTCGATATGCACACGGGCGCTTTCCCCTGTAAGAATGAACACCAGTCTAGGCGATAGCTCATCAGGACGCAGGCGAATATTTTCGTGGTGACGGTCTATATTGGTGTAGTCGTTGCCTTACTTTGTAATATGGGTTGGTTAGACACTTACTAAATACCGTCGGATATAATTACATCGGCAGCAAAATGGTAAACGTAACTTGCGAAAATCGTCTATGATATTTCACCTACGGGACTGAAAAGTTGGAATTACAAATCTGAGTCCGACCGTTTAATTATACCGGAACAATGACCGTTTCCAAATGTAGACAAACTCATTATACCCTGCACGCAAAACGCATATTAGTCAGTATTGCAACAATACCACTTCGTTGCGATAAACCTCTCTGCTATGCTAACAGAACAATGACCAAAGTGGTCGAAGCGCCACACAGGCTAACCCTAAGTAAATTCCACCCACATCAGACGTTGCGTGACGCAGTAGGTTCTGAGATACTTTTATATTACTGTCACTCTCATGCCAACGACAAGAGACAATCGGGGCAGTGGGGATTGCGTTTTATGTTGTAGTGCAATAAATCGATCACATATATTACAGAGAAAAAACTTTTTAAAATCATTTTACCAGAACAGAATTAATATTTTTCTATTTAACACAGGTAAGAAACCACATTAAGTATGGCAACAAGGTGGCATTTACACTGTAAATCCGTGACTGGAAAATTCGTATCTTTATTTGATATCAACTATAGCCTGGGGTGTAAATCAGATGCACGGCACTTGGAGATACCAAATTGTGTTATCCCATACTTCAACGAATGGACATAAGTCAATTACACTAATTGTTATGAAGGCATATCCCAAGGTTCTAGCGCTGGCGCGGCCAACCCGTGACCCGCGAGAAAGTTTTGACTGGCCCGCGGTGTAATTATCGAAATTAGTTATATCAATATAATTATCAAAAAATGAATTACCAAAACCAAATAACCAAAATTTGATTAGCCTGACCGCGAAATTTGGGATTTTGATGACTAAAATATCAGGTCCGACCATAAAGTACAATATTTCGCATATTAACCAAAATCGCCCATATGTTTAAGTCCAAGCGCTGGATAATCCTGTATTTGCCAAATGAGCCTATCGCTAAGAGTGTAAGACGAACATATCACAATTCTTACGTGATGGTTCCGATGACGATGGCTCCGGCGAGGAAGACAAATTACTTTCGTCGTTTCTCCGGTCCACATCCGGAGTTGCCGTATTTATTTTATCCATAGACGGAGTAGAGTCAACAGCATTTCTTCCAAAGCAATTGCAAATACTCCTTGAGTATACAGAACACAACCAACATTTCTGCATTCAGGCTATAGTAAATATAGACCATGATTTCGTACCTGCAACATCCACGACGCCAGTACCACAACAGCTGCCAAATGATCCATCGAGGCTTGAATATCAACCAGTGCAAATATAATAGGACCAATCCGCCAGCCACGCCAACCCCGATGTACACCGGAGTTAAATCAGTATATCCTGTACCAGAAGCTAATGTCGTTGTAGTAGTAGTGACAGCTGTGGTCGTAGCAGCGTCAGTGGTAGTCGTTTCCGCTGTAACAAGAAGCGGTATGGTGTAAAAAAGGCAAGATGATCATGGATATTTCACAGAGAAGTTCTTCTAGTTATTAGGAGTATTCAAATAGGTTTTGCCAACTTGCGCTACTGACCCAGGTGACTATGTTTTGAACCAATGTGGTATTACACATCGTCATACGCTTATATCATACGCAGCCATAATGGTCCATATGTACTTAGAGATAACACGAATCAGGACACTGGAATAGTGGGATGAGCAGACAAATATTTGATAATGCTAGGGCTCTTATAGCAATGAATTGGGGCGTTAGTCAGCGAGTGAATGTACGAATTCTTAAGTGTGTTGGAATACCTAGAAGCATACGTAATTCATGAGAGTGTCGAATTACGCGTGAAGGTATCATTTTTACGCGGAAAGTTACAGTACTATAAGCTTAATCCTAATCGGCAGTGTTTGTATTGCAGCATATTTATGGCGTATACCGCGACTTTACTAGACTGTGGCATCATGGAAGTGAGACGATCTTATATATTCCATCGAATGTCAAGAGGAGAAAGAAGTATGATGATGCCCGTTGACGATGCTAATATCCAAAAAGCTAACATTGCCTAATACATCAAAATTGACCATTCTGAGTAAATGTGAACTGAACGGCCCTATACTGAATTATCTTCAACGGCAACACTCAAGCACGTACCACAATGAGGATAAATACAGACTTCCTGTCATGAATATATCTTCACGGGAAATTAAAACGTCACATATTTCCAAAGTTTTCTTTTATCTATGTCTTTTATCTGTGACCATTTGGAAAATTATTTTTTGAAGCTACATTTACGTCAAGCGGTATCTACAGAAATTACCACTAATAAGCCGCCATTATATGTTTGCAGGGTGCTATAGTTACCTTTATGGTCAAATGGTCAACAATCATGTATTGAAAATCTATATGAAATATACTGTGGTGATGTCAATATGACGTTATGTAACGATGAAGTGGCGTGACAAATACCAAAACTCAAAGCTTGAAATGGACAAGAGCCACAGGTTGGGCAATAATAAGTATCTCCCAGAAATCAGTTATTGATCCACAAATAGAAATAGATGATACACTTCCCCACGGGTACTTACAGCTGCAGTTTCCTGGAGGGCCTGCGAGGTTGTCCGTAAAGTCACCACAGTTATCGATTCTTGTTGGATCGCACTGCATGTCTGTCGATACGCATCTGCCGTTGGCACATGGGAAGTCACTACCGCAGTCGCTTACTGGACGAGTACAAAGAGTACTAAGGTTATTTCGAACTTAAAATTGGACATCGGTTCGGAGCTTTGAGATATCGCTGGTTGAAATGTAGGATACTTTTACAGATGACCCAGCAAGGATCATCCATGGTTAAAATAACAGTAATCCTTAGATACTTGAAGTTTACACACAGCGCACGAATCTTCGTGGCGCAACTTTATCTATGAAATTAATAACACGAAATCCTAATTGATTATATGCGAGTTTTAATGGCCGATTTATAACACTTCAGCTGCAAAGCTTTGGAATATCTCTCGAATTCAAACGAACGGTATTGAATCTACGTATCTTCAATTATCTGGAGACGTTGATGCATTTACCGCACTCAAAAATCAGCGATAGTTTTTTTTAACCAGCACATAAATATTGTTTTGAAAGAAATAATAAACGAATCGGTAGCTTTTATCTCATAGTAAAATACGTAAATTTCGAATTTCGAGGAAAACATAGAACTGGGTTGCCAAAAACATATAAAATGTAATCATTTACAATAACTTCCGACATATTTACCGTTAATGCACACTAAATTTGTTGCATACCGGCGGTGATTAGTAGAACATGTATCGATATTATATACGTCACTCTATCCCGAAGATTAGATTGACGAAAAACTCTAACTGTATTGTCAAGTTTTTTAATCTAGATTCTAGATAGAATCTGTGACTGGGACATATAGTTGAAATATTCATCGTAATTTTTTGTATTCCAGAATGTCTGTAACGGTTCATCTAGGTAAGGTATGTTTGATTGTTTCTGCACTGTGCAGCGTATGGAATAATACAGTCCATAACAATATAAGGAAGAACATAAATCAGCATCAAACAGGTTCAGCCTCTAAAACTAACTGATAGCACAACGGTAGATCTACTCATTGCATGGAAAAGATATGAAGCATAGTTGGGCACAATAATTCCTATTTATCAACTCTATATATCTATTGCGGGTATAAGTGAAAAAAAACATCATCGTTAATGGCGTATGATTATCGTTGACGAACGTTTTCACAGAAAATTACGATATCACAGATGAGAAATGAGGCCCCCATAACAGCACTAATGTTCGCGTAAATACTTGCATACGAATTAAATATTCATCCATTCAGGTCAACATGCTTAATTTAAAATAAAGATTGGATAATCGGCCTAATTATAACCGATCATCTTAACTCAAAAGTCAGAATAGTTTGAAATTGAAATTAACTCACGTTCTGTAAAAGAGGTGTAGTGTACAGTGAAGTTGACGGCGGTGTTGTTATTGACACTGACCAGCATCAATGTCAACGTGTCACCAGTTGACAGCAACTCGTTGCGGGTTAATTCCCCGCACAGGCTGTTACTGAGAGACGGCGCGTTGGTGTTAGGCCCGTCGAAAATCTCGAGCGAAGCCCCATTGCACGAGCTTCCGTTGTTCATGGGGTTCTCAAGAAATCCGACTTCACCGTTACCTGATAGCGGAAAGATTGATTGTCATCAATAATAATTATTTGTATAGTATTATCATTACTGGGTCCACAGCAGAACTGGTAAATACACTCACAATCCTGGAGCAACCTGCGCCATAAGGAAATGTTTAGATTACATTAAACCTCTAACGTTTCAGTATTATAGTCAAATTGTTGTTCCTATTCGACAGATAAATTATTACGAAATTTCACATAATTGCGGTACATGAAAAATTGGCAACGGTTTTAGAGGGAGGCTAGATAATTTTATTATTATATTAATTGAAATGTTAGTTGGTGCTTATTGCGGATTACCACCAGCACCACCGTGTGTGTGTGCTAAAATCTATCGATGAGTAAATGGACATTTTACCACACATTCCAAACTCACCGATGGAGGGGGTCAATTGGGGTAGCGAAATTAAGTTGCTAATAGGATGAACGGGATATGCATACATTGTAATAAATTGTAAAAACGATGTATCGACGAAACTCATAGTGGAAGCATGATGTCAGAAAATTATAGACTGTTGGACCGCCGCATTCGTTACACATCGGGGAGTCGAAGCAAACCCGATTCTAAATAATGTCACGCTACTCGGTAGAATCCTGAGCGTGGTTGGAAGATCATGCGTTGAATGTGGCGACTGCAGTTTGTATTTGGTTTTGAAAGAATGATTGAGCTGTTGACTAGCTTGCATTGCATCAGTATAATATCTATATTGTAGATTATGGAAATTTCTTCGTTGTATCTCGGGAGTACCGAGCTGTAATGATTGAAGCTTGGTGGATCGAATGTATCCCAGCCCGATCAACCCAATTCTTCAGCCTATTTTCTTAAATAGATTGGTTCTACCAATCACAAATAAAATTGATATTTACCTGTGTTGAAATCGAACCTTAACCGATGAGAGGCCGACGTTGCTGTCATCACGAATGTACAATTCTCGGCGCCGATCGTATAATTTTCGTTTTCGTTTGATCGTATAATTAATCCAACGTCCGCGGGCTGCACCGTTCCGCAATTCGACGGAAGTAGAAATACTGACAAGGTCGCACCACAACGTTACACACCCAAGTCAATCGTAACACATTGCTTGACTTACTTGACGTTATCGCATTCACAGTGATATATAGATGTTGGAAGATCAACACTAATAGCATGCACCTACTGGTTGGATCCATACTGGAACTAATTCCGGAGAAATATAACACCAAATCCTGGCGACAGCTCCGCAGAAACGTTTTAGTGCTTTTGACTCGACATTTTCACGATTGCGTGAAGTAGCCTTCGAATTGTAACATTGATAATGTTGTATTCAATCTACGTCGTTTGTGTTGGCGTCTTGCATCATTTTTAAAACAACTCTGCTTTTGTAAGACTGGATTAGGCAGTTGATATAAATACAATGGATTGAGGAGACAATGATATTACAGAATGTTGGCTATCACTCGATCACGGTATTTACGACATAACTTACTACTACATCGGCTCATATCAATCACCAACAATTGTTAAATGAATCCCGTTCGGTGATTTAAAACTATTTGAAAGCGCGCCAAAGAGTATTACCATATCGTATCATTTGAATTAGTTCAATCATACGGAAATGATCTTGATGTAATTGTCCGATCTTAATTTCCGCTGCAATACACCCATTAGCCGTCTTGATACGGAACAAAGGGAGTCTAAGATCAACAATTCCCAGAACAGTCAGACCACACGCTGCTGTCTATCATGACTGTGACGCTGAGAATGCGTTCACAATTACGGCAAAACCTGATTTTGTCAATATTTTGTGATTCTTCAGATACTTACTGCAAATAGTTTATCGTTGATCGTTAATTCGGTATTGCCAAACGCGCCTTCGGGTTGTCGCGGGTGGCAAATTGTTAGTGGTCAATGCGTTGTCTTCGATAATCCGAGAGCTGCGCCACAACCCTTAATCTGAGCTCTTAATCTCCGATAACACAGAAAATAAACGAATACAATCATCAGATGTCATATATAATTCTCTATTGAATATTTCTAGCAAGTGAAAACTTCCTAAAATGAGACATCACCAAATTATGCAATTGATGCCTGGCCTCTGCTGCGGATTCGCGATACATTATAGGGGGTCCCCGAAATCTCTAAATAAGTGACTCTCAAACTGGGGGCGCGATGATGCGGTCGGCTGAATATTTGTTTGCGCTCCGCGCGACTTACCTCCAATTCATAGTTATTGCTCGGTGTATAGTCCAAATTTCAAATTTGAGGATTCTCTCATCAACAGTCATAATCTTGCATGCTATCAAACTATCCATTCGGATTGCATGCATTCCGGTTGCATTTTCTGATATGACGACAAAGGGGGGGGGGTGAAGTTTTCACTATCATAAAGGGGAGCGTGCTGTCCAAAAAAAGTTTGAGAACCACCGCTCTAAATTTAATTACAACATGATTGATAACCTAATACGTGATTTTTCAATTTAAGGTATATTATATAAAGTAGTTTTGCTACGAGTCCACCCGATAGAAAGGCCATTCGAGAGGCAATATCTTACTGTGAAAACTTATCATAAATGACACTAAACCTGGGGTCGGGAACCTATATCGCTGGCGAGCCACATATGGCTCTTTTGATGATATGATAGGATGGGTCTCTTATAGGTTTAATTTGACACTTAATTCACATCTTTTTTATCAATATGACTGTATCCGTCAAATATTGACTGCCGATGATTGCAATATATTACTTCTTTTTCATGGTAGAGCAAGTATGATACCTCAAAGTCATTCAGGGATCCACATCCGCCAAATATAATCCGTTGAGTTTGATATGAAGTTTGTATAGTTGCAAAAAAAGTTGCAATCGTTATCACTCGGGACTTCGATACATGCCCTTAAATCTTGGATTGCGCGATTAGTTGAATGATCAGAGAAGAGGCAGACATGGCGACGTGTGTATGAATATGCAGTCTTCAAATCCAGATTGTCCTCCTGGTTATCGGCGCGAAATGAAAACCACTAGAAGTGGCATTCGCGGTTACGAATTCAAATTTACAAACATAGCCATTAACATTCCCGATTATTAGGTATAGGTTGCTGCGCATGCTGCAACTGCCGTTAAATGCACTCTTGTACAGCGCGAAGTTGCGTTACGGTGTAACAAGGATATCCCTGCCGTCTAAGAATGTGAGAATTGAGAGGTAAAATTGACCAAATGATATCCGTCAACAATATTCTCCATCGTCAAAGTTAATATCCGGCTTGGAGGAATTAATTGGACCCTGACTGACTGCCAGTAAAACCAGGGATGTCTAGAAAAGTTCTGCATATGCATAAAGTAGAACAATTGAGGTATGGCTGCCCTCGCTACACTATATAAACTGCTCAGAAGGAGATTGAAATTAACACCGTGTGTTGGAATGCGGTAGTTTGTAGTGAACCTACGGTCCGTTTTCGCCGTCATGTGGCGTTTTGAAATGGTTAAATTGGTGATAAACTGATACTTAGGACGGATTTCGTAGTATATTCATTTCATAGTATATTCGTAGTATTTCGTAATATACAATAAGCATATCGAATCGAGATAGATCTCGTACGCCAGCTGGATTTTACCTTTGACAACGTTGATTGATTCCTGATATTAATTTTGTTGATGTCAATAACTGATTGGTTAAATAAGCACGATTCGCCGATCCACAACCAACATGTATAGAGCTGCTGTTGTTGTTTATGGCAATATTGGTGCTTTTGACTAGAATTGCCATTTATACTAGAACCCTAGACCGATATCCTTTGTTATGATTCAGTAAGAGACCTAGATAAGCCTTGAAACCGCAAACTATTGGTGTTGCAGCTGTGGTTGATACCACTACGCTATTTCGCCACATGTAGTGTTTTCGTTCTTGCTGTAGTCAATGTAGTATGATCGCAGAGAGTCACTAAATATTCACAAACGGTAATCTGGAAATTTCCACCAAACTTTTCTAGCAAAGCAAATAACACTTTGAAATTGGCAAAGGAGCATGCTCGTTTACC
>ATSW01015344.1:0-12273 GCA_000444245.1 Botryllus schlosseri | reverse complement strand
CCCTATAAGTATGCGGAGCCCCCAGACCCCCTTTACATTATATTACTAGTATAATTATTTATCTATCACCACGTCAAGGTCTGTGCCAGGTGCTGGATTAGGCCATATCTACTGTTGCATGAGTGCAAGGTTATAGACTACATCTAAACTAAGTAATTCTACCGCATGCAAAGACGAGGGGATTATCGGGATATGGGAGTTTTTTTTAACAAATCTAGAGATTTGATGATCATTGACATATCTATACGAAATCATCTTCTTGATTGGTACACGGATTTCCACATTTATTCGCTATAATCCTTGAAAAAAGCGCTTAAGCCAAAGAGGGGGGCCCCTTCGACCAGGGAGGGCGGGCGACCGCCCACCTTGCCCACCCCAAAAGCCACCACTGCACCTGCACTTAATTAGGTCTGATGATGAACAGACTTAAATTTGAGTGACGATCCAAACGCATTTGAGTGTGAGCATACTTTTTCACGTGAGTTGAGTAACGAAATCGTTGCTGAGTAGAGAATCGCAACTCGACAGCAAAGGAATTGGACTCCACCCTTAATTATAAACTCCAGATTCCAAGCCAAGCAAGTGTTTTATTATATTTTTGTTGGATTTTCCAACGTCAATGGGAGCCGCAAGTAGGCTAGCTCGGAGCCGCGGTTGGGAATCACTGATCTAGAGAGGATTTTCAAGTTAATTAGATCTCTCGAAAATACTCTATAACTTATGTTGGTTTACGAAATTCTTTTGAGTCCCCTTCAAGCTCGCTCCCTACCCTATTGGGAAATTTGGGGTGCGGCAATTATGGCCCTGGCAAAAATGCAAATCATTGGGCGCGATAAATTGAACTCTATAAAAATTGGCACATTATGACGTAACAAGCAAATGACGCATCTCCTTTAATGGGAGTTTGTTATCTCATTAGGCCTCTTCAGCGCAATCCATATATTGTCTTCCAACATAGCTTCCAAGATGCAAAATAAATGTAATCGTGAGTAATCGTGATTACTTTTCCAATGTAATCGTAATCGTAATCGACTACTTCTTGATTTTGCTGTAATCGTAATCGTAATCGTAATCGCGTCATTCAGAAGTAATCGCAATCGATTACAATCATGAAGTAATCACCCCATGTCTGATCACAAGTACAATTATTGCTACAAGTTTCATTTAAAATTAGGCTAGAATTAGTAGTATAGCTACAGGTTTTCTGACCATGACCAACTATCATGGTTCTTCCCCGCATAAGAAACCAGTGTTGGGATGACTCGAGTCATGACTTGACTCGAGTCNGACTCGAGTCAACTTTTTCGTNTGACTTGACTTGACTCGAGTCACTTTGCAAAAATNACTTGACTTGACTTGACTCGGAGCTTCAGAAATCTGCATTGACTCGTNACTCGGAGCAAAATTTACGAGTCAATTTCAAGTCATTCAGAGTAAACAGTGTCGAATNAATCAATGTATCTTGTGTATGTTCGNATTGTTCAAGATACGCNGGTGTCACTTGTGAGAGCAACCAGTCATTCACTGATCGTACGTTACACTGATNCTCCATTGCTACATCACAAATAAATTGACCGNAAACGANACAATCACAGTTTACGTTNTCGTACCANTAGTANATTAATCTAATAGCAATGTGTCTCTNTTTCTTANACGGCTCAATGCTTACGTTGCNCATTGCTCAGTTTTGCCAACACTCTTGTATGATTTAAATCGAACAAATATAGTCTGTGCGTTTATATTCTTAGGGATGTGCAGATGGGTAGTGTGGCAATCGTACCAAATCAATTTGTTTCAACTTCTCGGGGCTTCGTATTCNNTCCTATATTTTGGCTGATAACAACTGACTGTAGCATGTAACTGTACACGNAGCTACTCACGTATTCTAANAGCAGTTCTACGTGTGCGACAGTGCGTGGGCTANGCAACGTCTTTTTGCATGTTTANTTAACTTTATATTGGTTATTTGACTCAANATAAATNGCCAATTAATCTGTCTTTNACACACCTNGCAAAATNTAATGACTTTGAATCANNNCTCATACTTCGAAATTCAATTTGACTTGAATTGTGACTTGACTCGTGACTTGACTTGACTTGACTCGACTTGACTCGAGTCACCTCCAAAAACGGTTGACTTGACTTGACTCGAGTCACCTTCGAAAATCGATTGACTTGACTTGACTCGAGTCAAAATGTGCAATGACTCGAGATGACTCGTGACTTGAAGGCAGTGACTTGATCCCAACACTGTAAGAAACATATATACCGGGATCTCAATATAATTCAGATACGATTGTTGATAGACAATGTTCTCTCCAATTCTCTACTAGTGCTGATGATTACCCCTAACGAGTGTCAGATGAAAATATTCGGGTTAATTTCAAAATCAATACATGATTCAATCATTTAGAAAGAAAACAGTGTGCCACTTACGGTCTGAACTTGGAGTGTCCAAAGTATTGCTTAAGAACGTCGATGTATTTTTTCTCGGGAGGAATATAATTGGCGTCGACCCCTTCCTCATCGTTAGAATCTTCAGTTTGCTCTCCGGACCCAAAAGCAAACTCTCCTTTATCAATTTCATCATCAAAAGACTCATCTATGACATCGTCGCTTGCGGAATACAATTCCTGAATATTATGATTTTGCGTTTAGTCGTGTGTAGCAGACATCGGAAACTAGAGAATTCCAGTGGTCTAATTAGACCAGGGGCTCTCATCTGATTTCTTACCGCATAACACCGCGAGATTTTATTATTTTATTGCATACCAACCCTGACGCATAACATATTTAAATAGGCCTATACATTCGATCAAGACAATTTACATTAGGAATGCATTTACCACTTGACTTTGCGTTGAGAACCAATGAATTAGACTAATAAGAGCAAAATGCCTGTATGCCTGTAGTTTCATTCTAAACTAATTTGTCAAATGTTTCTATGCTCTCGTGCTCTATCAATATATTTCAGACGTTACTGCAAAGCAGGTTTAGCAACGCGTGTCGTCGATTCTCGCAAATCGTGGATTTTTATACCGGAAGCAAATTATGCCAGGATGCAACAGTCGACTGCCAAATAAGGCACGAAATATAGGCATGGCTAGAAACATTCATGGGACTGCTGCAACACATCCACTTAACAGCCCTAGTAAACGATGGCATTCTTTGCTGTGCATTTAGAAAGAAAGTCGACGATTGAACGTTAACACAGTTCAAACTTTCGAGAATATTTTACCTCTTAATTTAATACAAACGAAACTTGATTTTAATTGTATTTATATTTCGAATTCAGTAATTCTAATTCTAATCTAACACGGAAAATCTGCGTAACTATAATTCTAATTCTCGGTCTTTTAAAATCATTTGATCTAGTTCTAGTTGCGCATTTTGAAAATTTACTAGTTTGTACAAGTCTGTGAACAATCTTTTGTTACATAGAATACTAGCGAAAGAATTCCAAATCAGCCCACCGCACCAAGTAGTAGGCCTAAAAGCCTCATTCAAAGCACAAATTGTAATCATAGCCCTACCAAACTAAAAAAAATCAAGTCATATTATCTCATCACACAAATGGAAAGGGCACGTTTTTAAAAAAAGTGCCACCTGATGTGACTTACATATTGGCCTGGGCGTCAGTTTACTAATTTTTAAAGGCAATCTGATCATCAGAAAAAAGTCCACTAACAGTGCAGTAACTGTTGGACATACTCAGAGGCTGCGAGTAAACAGATACTTTTGCTACTGTAATAACTTACTTCAGTGGTTATCTTTCTAAACTACTTCCACTTCTAGATGAGCAGTTTATTAAGCAAAAGTACTGACTTGTGACACTTTCAACTTTCAACAATTTATAGTAACAGTTTGGGCTGAAGAATGTTAAGATTCCGTCAATTTTATTCTGAAAATGCTCCAGGAGAACTGTATCGTGCAAAGCGAGTCAAGCTCGGTGTACAGACATTTGCAATTCTCATGCTTTATGATAATTAGCCGAAATCTGATTTGATATAAACTGAACCCGATTCACTATCAAAGTTTTGCTTGAAAACTGACTCGAGATACTTCACAAAAATGACTTAACACAACTCGTCATATAAGTAAGGGGAGTGTGTCTGCCTCAGCGAGACCAAGTGCTTTTCGATAATAGTTTATTCTCGATATATTTGTTACTCGATTCTGAATAAATAGTAACTCAATTTGTACTTGAATAACTTGACTTGAGCCACTTATGAAGAAACTTGATTCGAGACATAATGTGCCATGAATTGATATGAATTGTGACACGAAGGCAGCCCTCCTCTCCCTTTAGATTACGTCATTAGGACAAAAGTGATTTTGCGACAATACTGCGACTAAGATAGTATCGCCTGAAATAGGGATTGGTCACCTGTAGAAACTCGTCAGGGTTACATTCTTTAACATGCTTATGAGAATGAGCTTATGATTTGATATGCCCAAGTCGTAGCGACCTCGATGATTCTGATTGTAATCTAGCTTAGCAAAAAGTCTGCAGCTATCATTCAACTTCTAACCTAATTTGGAAAAGCTGAAATTCTCAAGTTGTCCAACTCTGGATGACATGTCTCGGAAATTGTTATTTTTACTTGTCATCGAGTAAAAATCGAGATCGCTAATTCTTCTTCTACTAGAGTGGCAACGCAGACTATTGGGACAACCTTTGAACTTACCCTTGACTCTGTGCGGTGATCTTTACGATGGCTGGCATCTCCTGTGATCTGAAATTGAGAAGAACACTTGACTTGGAAGCATGGCACAAATATGAACATGGTAATGTACAGTACACATATCGAGAGACTCGGGAGGTACAGAACTTCAATATGCAATTGAATAATATATTGATATTGAAATAAACCGAAATATTTACGGCTTACACTCGCCAGGGGTAATCGTCAGCAACGAGTAGAGAATTCGAAAGAACATCGTACCGGTATATCAAAAATCGCACCTTTATTGCTGGCAAGATTCTGGATATACAATGTTTATTTGAGTTCTCTAGTTATTGACAATTGACCCTGAAGAATGCTAGCTTGAAATGACAAGGGTGTATTCCAAAGCCATTAATTTATTCAACTAGAGCTAAAACTAGAACTACTCAATTTTCATAATCTGCAACTAGAACTAAAAATACTCAACTTTTCAAAATCAGTATATATAACTAGAAGTAGAACGACTCAAAAAGCCAGGAATTAGTTGAACGTCATATAACTATATTGATAGTTTGTACAAGTCTGACAGTAGGTCACAATGTAGAGAAAGGACAGTACCACAGCGCGTTCAAAATCTTCTACAATCACATCGTCTTCATTCGAGTAGTGGTCCGACTTAACAGGAGCTGGATCATCTGATATGAAGTCATCCAAGAGTCGACCGTCTTCCGCTATAAATGCGTCTAGGTCGTCATCTTCGATAGCGAATGGATTATCTACCGGGGTACAGGGTGTATTATTTTCATTGCCAGTAGCCCTTCCATCTGTCAATGATCCCTGGTTATTTGCGGTCTTGCACGTTTCTGGAGTCATTCTGGAGAAAAGCAGATACGGACGACTAGCACCTTCATCGATAACCCAATATATTCAGCCGACGTTCAAAAAGAGATGAGATCTAGCTTTAAGCGCACTTCTAAAACAATGTACTTGAACAGCTTCACAGCCATTGCTATGCTTACACATGAAATAAACCAGAAAGCATGCATCTGGACAATAGTTTTTTTAGATTTACTCAAGTAGGTTGTGCCTAATTGCAGTGATTCCTCAAGTGGTTCTGATATTAGACACCTACTAGACTACTACTAATACAGTTTTCATTCTTTAAGCAAAACGAGGGCTTTTTCGATTTGAAAACTACTCTAGTAAATAGTTTCAAAAAGTAGGTTGGTCGAGGAGCTACAGACTTCAACCAGTTAACCAGCAACTAACGAATAATGACTACAGGGACTACAAATATGTAGAATCTTTGAAAACACACTAAAAATACAAGCGCTGGTGCCCTTATGACAATATCACTCGTAAGAGTGCTTGAAACGTAACTCAAATCTACTCCGTTTTCAACATCTAAATTCAAGAAGATGTAATTTAGCACTTGAGCAAGTAGTGCAAGTGAGAATGGCCTACTTATACTCCAAAAAGTGAAAGAACTTCGTTAGTGACCACATCTTGTTATTGATTACTTCTGTACCAAAAGCGGAATGCTAGTCCTAGTAGCCTAACCAACATTCCAGTAGAAATTAACCTGCACAAAGAGTATATATCTCGAATTTTATGAAAATTGCAGAGATTCATAGAAGTACCCAGGCGCGTAGCCAGAGGGGGGGTTTTGGGGGTCGGTACCCCCTCCTTTAGAAGCGTGAAACCCCCTTCTTAAACGCGAAACCCCTTTCTTTTGAAATGATCGTTCTGACGCTAATGGTCGGTTGCAATTCAATAAGTCGTATTATCAGTGTTGAGTGCGGTCAATTAGCGAAAGGCGTGTAGCCAATCAGCGTCCGTGCGCGATGCACTGTACAATGTAACGCGACACGATCATCCGCTGAGATGATTGCAAAATTAGGTCATTCATTGCCGCGCGCTCGGCAATAGTTGCTAGCCTGATTTGTCCCGTCTCCAACAAGCCTAGTTCCGCTGGCTTGAATAATCTCATCTGCTATAGGCCCGGTGTGCACGATATCATCGCTGACCTACACAACCGCATCTGCAAGCGGCCTAGTATACGAAAGATATCGCTAGCCTAACTACCGCGTCTCGGGCCTACCATGCTTTGGCTCATATCTCCCGATGGCTCGAATAAAATGGTCGTTAAGTATATGTTGATTAGCGATTGTGATTGAGAGTGACATCTCGAAACTGAATTACATCGAATGTGCGCAAACATATGCGACGCGTCCGTACGTACATGCGTAATTGATTTCCGTTAATACTTGAACATAACCATCAAAAGCTGTGTGTCAAGGCTAAAAAGAGGTAAGGTTTGAACCACCTGAAATCGGCGTCATTATAGCCCGTATTCCATGAAAACTCGTACATTTTGAATTGCGCAAATCGTCGCAGAGGCTATGTAAGACGTAAGACGCATTGCTAAGCGCGCGTATTTAGTTGTTCGACGCATTGATAAGCGCACGATATCATTGGAGTACACAATCGCATCTGCAACAGGCCTAATACGAAAGATACATCAATAGATCATCGCTAGCCTAACTCCATCGCTAGCCTAACTATCGCGTCTCGGGCCTAGCATGGTTTGGCTCCTATCTCTCGATGGCTTGGAGACCATGCCGTTGATTGTATGCTGATTAGCGATTGTGATTAAAGAGTGTCATCGCAAAACTGAAAGACATCGAATGTCCGTAAACATGTGCGACGCGTGCGTAATATCTCCGCTAATACTTAAACATAACCATCAGAATATGTGTATCGACTTGAGTTATGAAATAGGACAGGTTTGAAGCACCTGAAATCGGCGTCATTATGGCAAATATTCCCAAAAATCTCGGACATTTCGACTTGCGCAAATAGTCATCGAGGCTGCGTTGATGAGTTGTTCGACGCTTTGATAAGCGCAGGTATTTAATTGTTAACGACAGATCAGGGAGTCGCTAATTAACAGTTCTTCCGGACTCATCGACAAGCTTATCAAACGCGTATAATCGCGAACACGGGGAGATTGTATAATGTATAATCGTCATTTACGCATGTACTTAACCCAAATGAATTGACGCTATATTAAGTAAATTCGCAAAACATCGAAACCCCGCCCTTCTATTTTAAAACCCCTTCCTTATTTTCGGCTGGCTACGCGCCTGGAAGTACCTGACTTCAGAATACAACTGAATATTTATTTACACAGAAGTAAAATAATATCATGACAAGCTCATACTTGGAATCGACAGATTTGAATTTCCATTTTGTTGTAGCTTCTGGCTTCACATCTCCGATACAAGGCTCAGTTGGCCGAGCGCTTTGGGATGGCTGCGAGTCCACGAAGGTAATAAGTTCATTCTCCTTTCTAATGCAGTTGAGGATAGCTGATGTGTCTGGTCTCTTTGCATTGCTAGTGACGGCTGATTGCAAATCCCGTAAATTTTTTTCAATCTTTGACAGGGCATCTGAAACTCTGAGAAACAAGTTGATCGATGTAAATACGATATCTTAGGTAGGTGTATAGTTGCAACAAAGCTGGAAGAAATTATGCCCTATTATGTCCTTGGTCAATAAATTTGCCGATGGTCCCAAATGGAAATGTTATGTTATATATAACATGATGTGACGTCATGATTTAACGTGATTACAAATATCAAGCCCTGACCGTATATGAACAGAAGACTAGAAAGCAGTTAGACAACCAGAAAATTTTCAGTTATTCAAAATTAGATTGGAGTTATAGCTATATAGTTTTGTACAAAACAGATAAGAATTGGAAATAAATACAACTAAAATATGTTCAGTTCAAAACAAAACATAGTTGATCCTCATAAGGACGAGAATGGCAAATGTCTGCACAGCAAGCTTGGCTCGTTTCGAACGATACACTTCTCCTGTAGTAATGGCAGGAAAATCAGAAATTAGATTACAATTAAAATGAGAGCTCAGAAACCTTTCACAAATTAGATTAGAACTTGACTTTAGTAAACGGGTTTTTCGCTCTAATTAGTCAACTTGAATTACGACACTGTCCTAGTCAGCTAGAACGTGGTCCATGCAAAACTACGAAATGAAATTTGGTATGTACAGAGTTGTTACATTTTTTATCCGTGTGTAACGTCAAACTCAGAATGGCCATCCCCAATTTCTGATGTAAATTTTCCTAGCCCAATTCTGGTGGGAGTTTATTGGTAATGATTTCAGTGCATTTGCCCAACATCCAGACTGAAATCGGTGGTTGTTTTCGACAACATGTTGTGCGTGATTGGANAATTNTATCCGCGTGACGGAAATATTTTTCGCTCTGATTGGATACGGAATTACTTATTAAACGACACAATATGCNAAAATAGACCTGGTATACGCCGGACTAGGGTTACGCCGTGTATTTGCTGTTGCGCAAATGCCACGCTTGCTTGCGTTCATTGTAAAGNGCAAGCGCCTTATTCTGGATCTGGACTCTGGTATCCCTTTGTGACATCAGCATAATTCATTAATCGGTGTGATCAGATATATATGCTCGCGTGACGTTGCCACCGATTCCATTCTGGCCCAATATGAGACTTATTCTCATAATCTCATTGTTGTAGTAGCGGCATCCCGGCGGCATAGGCTATATTTAACATTGATTATCACTAATATGGAAAATTTGCAAAGTTTCCACTGTCCCACCGGTTATTTGATTCCATCGGAGTTAAAAATTTAATTGACTGTAAATTGCGCCTAGATTTAGTATCTATATTCTATACAGAAAGAACATTACGCTATATAAGCATATAACATATGGAATTGATGAATATTGATTAAGCTACTGATTACCTTGGTTGAATCTCAGCAGAAATGGTTGGAGGGTGCTTGCTATCATTAACAACTTCAATGATATCGTAGGCGACCTCTAGTATGTTCACCAGACTGTTGACAACAACACTTTTATCCATTCCATAGAGGTATACAAATCTAATTAATCACGTCTAAAAATAAATAGCGGTAACATACGGTACCGTGTTATTAGAAATAATGAAGCAATACACAACAAATGCATGATGGACTACGTTTCGAACAAATGCCACACATCTCAGCTAATCACAGCAATAAAATCCACAAGGTTACAGACAACTTATCAGTTCAGATTCAGAGCATATAACCACTGCTTAAAACGGCTGGTAGGCTACTTTGTAAATTTCTACTTCAGTACAATTAGAAGTAGTGTGATCTCGTGACGGTGACCAAATATTCGCGCAAAATTCTGAAACAGTTAAGTAGGAATGGTTCAAAATCAAATCATAACCACCTTCAGGAGTAATTAATGCGGAACCTATCACTTTAGTTTAGTTTAGTAGGCCTATACTTCTAAAATGTAGAAGTATATCGTTACTGACCCTGGCCACAAAGCTTAGCTGACTATGGACACTTTAGTTTAGTTTAGTAGGCCTATACTTCTAAAATGTAGAAGTATATCGTTACTGACCCTGGCCACAAAGCTTAGCTGACTAAAACACGAGCAGTGGCGTAAGTATGTTAACGATAAGGGAAACATGCAAAAGCTCCTAGTTTTACATGACCATCAAGCTTCAACCTTCAAGTTCCGCGCGCTCTCAGCTAACATAATCAATGAGCAAATAAGTTTATTGTTTACTCATTCATGCGTAACCTTCAACGATTGTATTTATTTTTTAAAAGCACAAGTCAATAGACGATTTCCACTGGCTGCGCATGGGTGGCGCCATTGTTACGAAAGGCTGGCCGGATGTCGGATCGGAGGTTTTGATACTCCATCACTTTTGAAGGGGCGTAACGTAGGTCATTATAGTTGTAGATCTCTATATGTGACGGTGCCTGCATAATATGCATGCTATATTATAGCATGTAAAAACGAAGCCGAATGGTGTCTCACATCTTCATTGTTGCGTCCCTATGAGCATTATGCAGTAATCAGAGAATGGTGAATGGTACCGGTAGCTTCCATCGCAAAGGACAAGAAGCTATAAAGAAAGATTGTATTACCGTAAGTTGGAACTGTGGAAAGGATTTTATTTTAGGTTTGTGTAACACTGGCATATTTGTGAGAAACTTGTTATTTATAACATTGATTTCCATCTACTTCTATCATAAACGTTATATTATTATGACAATCTGCATATTATTATTGCCTCGACTCCTATTTGTGTTTCTTCTTCTGTTACCTCCACTGAGCTATATCCTCTGAGTGCACGGTATTAGTCCGCTGCGATAATTGCGACGAGTAGTATAAGACCTGTACATGTGATTTCATGATTCCCAGTCAAATTTGTTTATTTTTGACGAAGTAATAAATTGTCAATACGGTGTGTCTGTAGTTTGTGATTTACATTTCTATATCACTCAGAGAATATAAGAGTCTGTGAAAGATATTTCCACAATAGTGATATCAGGCTTGTCTCAGTCAGTGATTTACATTACTAGAGCTCTCGGAATACAAAAGTATATCACAAGACAATTCCACGATAATAACATCAGGCTAACGCATTGCTGCAGACAGAATACGAGATGTGGCTGTGTCCCATCTAAATTTACGTGGCAAAAGATTTCAGTCGAGCAACACCAAGTGAAGAGAATATCTGACAGCTTGTGTGTTGACGTGGATATTTTTCTATATACTCATAGAGGCAGATCCAACCAGTTTGTACAGCAGGGTTCGCCAACTCAATACCAGTCTCAAGGCAACATCGAGACGAAATATGTCACACATAGTTACCACAAAAGAACTAGTATTTTATTGAAGGAATACAAATACAACAAAGAATATCGGGATAATGAATATCATTTTATTCTACAGTATGAGCTGCGTACGATACCTGAAAACAGTTTGCATAACAGTACTATCTGAAAGACATCTCTTAATCTTGTGGGAATCCCTAAGGTGTTTTCTAAGACTCTCAGTCTTGGCAGTATCTCGATCCGCCGTCACACGTCAAGCCAAGATACCCCACCAATTCATATCAGCTGGTTCTGTCTCGATTAAATGCTGTTACCATCGCCGAAGCTGTTTCAGCTAGTGAGACAGGCCACCCCTGGGGTTTTCCACCCATATCTGGGGTTTTCGAGCATCCCCCTGGGTCATCAGAGTGTTCGTCAGGTCAATTTCACGCTCGAAAATCAATTATTAGACCAGTAAGATCATAATGTCGTGAAATGTACGTCCTTCAGTTCGAGTTCGCCATTGTCGATGGATTCAGCTGTTACTGTAACGGGAGAGTCTTGAGAGACTGTTTACATTCGATAGTTTCACTACTAAAATGAGATGCCTTGCGATGCGATGGAGCTTCATTGAATGCTGACAGTCAGGTACTTGGCTGCAATCATGTATGTCTTCATCTTTCAAACTAAAGATTGAATGAGCATATAGGAGTCAATATTGTTACGCCGTTTTGGGTATGCTACATCAAGATAGTCAATCATCTCCAAATAAGTTTCATGCAGCATTAATGCCAATAAACGAACACAGTAAATGAATATGTACCGGTACTGTGTCTGAGAAAATGAGAATAATCCATGTATTCTACAAACGTTTTGTAGCCTAATAATCAATGTTCCCTCTAATTCAGTGGTTCCCAACGTGGGCGATTTGGCGGTCTAGGGG
>ATSW01015341.1:0-11065 GCA_000444245.1 Botryllus schlosseri | reverse complement strand
CTGCCAACCCCGTGAAATTGTTGAGCTGTCTTCAAAGACGTTGCAAAACAAATTTGAGTCAATTCCGACCAGAAGAAGCGGAGATATGTGAGTTTTTCTTTGATAAATCGCGGATAATCCACCGATCAAGGATAATCCGGAATTAGATTTTTTTTAACTACTTTTTCCAGATATTCATTGTTCTACATCCACTTGAAGTAGTTTTGATGCGTCTTGGAAAATGCTACTTCTACTTTTACGTCAGTACAATCTCTGACTACATTGAACACGTCTGGTAGGGAGCGATTAATAAAGAGCTATTCGAAGTGGTGTAGAAACTGCTCACCGAGTATTTTTATAACTGAGCAATTATCCATAAAATCTATGGCTTAGGAATGGATAATTATTCGAGACTTCAAAATATCTCTTCTCTACCACAGTTCCAGTAGTCCAGCCCAACAACGGGGTTGCTGGAGACGATTCCATCCTCTGTTGTCTAATTGTCGAATGCTGCCCCGGATTTCAGCACGTGCGGGTGCACATCTCTGCTTACGTCGCATTATACCTGCGAATTCTAGATATCTCTGATTGATACTAACGGATTTCGAACCGCATTCAACATCCTGGTTACTTGGCTTCTAGATCTCCGCTGCAAAACTTTCCCTACGGAAGTACGTTCGCATGTCGATAAGATATGTTTGTTATTGGTGCAAACAAAACGTACTTTATATGAAATCCGCGGCAAGAGTAATTCCAATCATAGGATGCCGATTTACTAATTACAGTTTTCATATACCGACAACTGCTGATGTTAAGGTGCGATACTCGTGCAGTGATTAGAGTCGCCCATCATCAAGTTTATCTAATTCATAATTGATCAAAATTATACTAAAACGCCCATGCACGTGGTCCAAATATTTGAGCGTTATCTGGAGCAAATGAATAAACTAACCATCAATAACTTCAATTCCCTCAAAGCAATTGCGTGCAACAAAATAATTTGAATGGCGAAGCGAGATAAGTTATGAAGATTGTGGAGTAACCGGGTGGTATTAGACATTCCAGGCGCGTGGCCCGTGGATACACGCAAGACCGTATCTGATTTCCCTGAGAAATTATCGGGACAAGCAAAGCGATTTGATACATTTCTGAGCGTGTATGTTCCTCACACGTTAAAAAACCGAGCAATGACGTGACAGGAGTATAAGTAGTGGAAATGCGTATTTGCTGGAGTACTCATGACGTTTTGCGCATGGCGCAAATAATCGAGACGCCGTAGCACATCTCACAATGTAATGTTGCTCTTCCACGTCAGACAGCTGACAGCATTTCCTCTTTCTCTCCTTTTTCGTTAATGTCACAGGCGACAGTCCGTTTCATATCTTTCTTCCGTATAGCATTTCTAAGTTTCTGTAACGCAGACATAGCACAGCGTTCATTAAAGTCTTTTTCTGAATACGAAGACATATATTCGTGTGCGGCTTGAGTCGTCACAACTATCCGACTCAGTAACCTGATGATGGTCATATGATTTTGACACTGCGTACATATTTCACACCTTAACATATTTCTTCTGCACAGTGAGATTCATAAGGTGACATGTATCAATTCGAATTCCCGTTATCCTAAAATATACTGCGATCTCACCTCTTTGAACGTATCCCCTTTAGTTGTATACAAAACCCAGGCAGCAGTCAAAGGAAATGCCAACGACGATGTAAAAGCTATCCCCCACCCCAACACGTTAGCCCAAGACGGGTACACATAGGCGTCGTATTTCAGTGTTTGATAAATCGACAGGGAATAAAAAGCAAATGTCTAAAGACGTGATACTCTTGTTAGATATTTCAAAATACAACATAACNCACCGTCCCTTACCAGAGATATCGCAGGTCCAATATATTTCCAAGTGTAATGGAACAAATANTTCATCTTTCCAAGTTTGAAACCGACCATGTCTTCAATTAGGATGCACATGTCTTCTGCTCCGTATATCCAGCCGATCGCAATGAATTCCNAAAAGGACAGAAAGAAAAGGCACCATCCGGTCACTCCGTAGTTATTAATGATCTCTAACACGTAGATTCCTCCCTGTTTGCATATATTTAAACGCATCATTCTGCAGTGACTTGCTATGAGATCATAAGAAACCAAAGATGACATTGATATAATTAGTCATGTTTGCGATCTTTTAATGAGTATGCCGCATTAGGTTGCCATACGTCCGGAATTTCACTGTTTAAACTTCGATCTTTTTTTGGTAATCTGCTTACCAAATTTCGAGGTGGGCCACGGAACATTTCCAAACTGGAAATAAAGTCGCGACCATAAAAGGTTGAAACCACCGAATCTGCATTATGCTGGTGCGGACCCGCATTTTGGCTTATGAATAGTCTTATCCGTATGACATGACCCTGCATTTTCGAAGTTATCACCTCCACCAGCTCTACCGCTTACTTTCATCACAGGGGTTGACAGAGGATAAAAATTTTATAGTGATATACGAAAGAATGAATATTATTGGCAGAATTCATTCACAAAATCTAACAACCATATACACATAGAAACCAGAAGCATATAGTAAGCTCCCAGACCTGTGGTGGACTCTAGACCAGTGCTTTTTTGGTTGGGAGTTGACTTTTAAGTATTGTTTCGGTTCTTAATGCAACACACATCCACATAGATGCACCGACTTAACAAGCAGGGTTGTCAAACGGCGCGCGAAGATGTCTGTTGCAATCCAAATGAGAACACCGACCCTAACAATCAACAGAGTTCAAATTATGGAGATGGCGCAATAGCCTNGATCAGTGGTTTTCANCCGNGNTCTGTGGACNCCCAGGGATCCNCGAAGCTTTTTCAGGGGGTCTGCGAAACCTCCAAATTTGCAAAANTTTTGNTATAACCATATTTGNATATTTTTNAATTAGAGGTATCACGNGGNAGTTTCACTTCATAACTGCTAAAACTTGAGGACTCACGTCATAAATAGAATCACCGGCTATAAGATGANTTATTTTACTGCNNAAACTCATTTTAATTGCTAAATTGNCNGTAGCTTACTGATATATACCTGTTTAAAACGGTTTTGTTGAGGTTTTGTGAAAAATCCATTTACTGNTGTAATATACATAACCGCTATTCCANAATAACTTCAAGATGAGCTGCTTGATTGAAATGACTAGGCTGAACGTTAATATGTTCATTAAAGATATGTTTCTNAATTTAGTGCCATGTATGTTGCGATCATACCCAAAGGTATCGTCNGACAGCAATAANCGTTATTAGTACATTCGCCACCTATCTTGGTTTCGGTACCAGTATAAATCAAATCGNCGGCTCGGATTTCCAAGACCTGNCCACGCATTTCAAGAAATGAAGCTANAGAATTCNCTTTCAAATAGGAAAATTCTTTCTAAATAAATAGTANGATGTTATTTTCAAGAAAAGTCATTTTGTTGCGGTTTATCACCAGCCGACAGTTAACATATGCACAAGAGAGATAACGGCAGCACGATAGTTGAGATAAATTTGAACTAAACAGGAGTCCGTTGGGTCTGTGATGGTCCAGAGGGGGTACGCTAAGACAAAAAGGCTGGGAGCCACTGGCCTAGATAATTCACGCCCTATGTTAACAGATCCACTTCATAATACGATCGATAGGCAGAGCATCGTCATCTATGTTCATACCTCACTTTAAAAGCCGCTAGCTAGCGCTAAAGAGTATCGGGAATCGGACAACAAAAATATGGTAACTCTAATTATAGCATATATATTTCAATAAAATATACCCACTGAAGTTATCATTGTCATTCCAAATAACATCATCACAAACGCCGTCACTGCAATCCATACTTCGTTGGCGTATTTAAATCGAAACCATTGCGGCAATGTGTCGCTGATACAACACACAAATGTTTCGTGGTAAACGAACTGTGTGTAGATAAATTACGTTGAATTACTTCCGTTATTGATCGAATCTATATCNTCAGGTACATTACCAAACTATCAAAGCCGATTAATAGCATCATACTGAAAAATAGCGGACACCAGATTTGATGCCCTGGTAGTAGAGACATTGCCGTTGGGTAGATCACGTATACAAGTCCAGGTCCCTTTTCTGCAATATCTCCAACTGTGACATTCTAAAATGAATATTACATATAATGTAAACAGCGATCTTNAAATTTTGTCGCATCNAATTCTATTTCAATGACTTCTACCAAATCTAATTAGNTGCAGGCCGTCAACATGATAATGATCACCGATTGTGGTTGATATGAAACCGTCAGCGCACGGCATAATCTCATGGCGTCGATTGCACGTCCAGTTTATGACAAGTAATCGCTATAGGGATAATGTCAGGTCACAAGTGACAAGGACTGGCTGCTGACCTGCGGTGGCGGTTTGGTACGGAACTGGTCCGATCAAGAACTGAGCGAGCGCGTTGCATCAATGGATGAGCGACATATAGGTCAGGGGTCACCAACACGCGACCCGCGGTCAGATTTGAGATTACGGAAGAACGCTCAGTAAAGCATTTTTAAATGCTAAAATTTATTTCAGTTGAAAAATATTGTTGTTGTTCAAAGTAAGCTATTCTCTTGTGCCAACATCACTGTTCCTCACTAGCCGATAAGGCTTCGGCAACGGTAATAGCATTTCATGGAGAATGAGCTAGCATATAATAATGGTAATATTGCCTTGACGCGCAATAGNCCAGACACTGCCAATACCGAGACGCAGAGAAAACGAGTTGAGGCGTGCCCACAAGATCAATCTTTGTAAGATAGTTTTCCAGNNACTATTACCGTGTCCAGCTAACCCCAATACCGATTCTTTCTTTAATCGTTGAAAAGTGTAGTCAGGTATGGTGTCTCGTGCGCAGCTCATAGTTCAAACTAGGAGGAAAGTAATTATCATTTTGTTGTATAATNATNTCTTTAATAAACTGGTATTTATTTTGTGGTAACTATNTGCCCGTAGCCTGTGTAAGANAGCACAGCGTTATACTGACGTAAAGTATTGAAAGGCTGTTGGTTAAACTGTGATTCTTGTTCTAACCCGATATTGAATTCATGTGGGCTGCGGCCGCTACAAAATTTGAAAAGTGGCCTGCCACCCGTTTTGAGTTTGCGACCCTGAGTGCCTGTGCTGGTAATTTATTAAAATACCATTCAAGTAGTATCAGATGATGTTTATTAGTGTGTGGTAGATTATCCTAAAGAGCTTCACTCCTATACTTCCATATATGAGAGCCTCGCAAGAGGATTTGTCGATCTTTCGCTAATTCAATCATTCAATTGTACATGTGGAGATGGAATTGTGTATTTTGCATAGAGACGGGAGCGACATATAAACGAATCGGTTTTCACATGAGATAATAATCAGTCAGCCACGCGCGCTATTTACACTGATGCTTCATGAGGTAATGATTGTGATTTTCTGTATAAAGTTACGAGATACTATATGATAACTGATATCCATAACAACGCAACTGCTCCCCGCAACACGTAAAGACGTGCTACCCGCACTTCAGCAAAGCAATGTAGTTTACGAATTTAAGTGTCACTGTGATTGTGGCTACGTGGGAAGAACGTCAAAGCGCTTGCAGGAACGCATAAATCAGCATGTCCCTAGATTCATTAGAACACGCTCGATGAAAAGCTCACCCTTAACTCACCCGCTCAAGATTGATGCGGAACAATCAAAGGCCATAAATTCTGCAATTGGGAAACACTTGGATAATCTCGCCTGTGCGAAAAATTATCGAGACGACAGATTTCGCATACTCGGAAAGGGTCGCTCACACTTTCATTTGTGCGCCTTGGAGTCGACTTTTATCAAAATACACCAGCCAAGGCTGTGTCAACAAAAAGAGTTCGTGTATCATCTAAAAATAGTACCGTAATTTTCCATGTATAATCCGCAAAATTTTCACGATTTTTTGCCCTAAAATCGGGGGGTGCGTATTATACATGGGAACAACACACTTGAAAAAAATCTCCCTCCATAAAAAACTTGAAATCACACCTTTCTTCATGTTTGTTTCCAATCGCGCATCACTTTCAGCCATCGTGCCCAGTAATTCGTATTATCAGTTTACGCACTACCAGTTAGCAAAAAACGTGTTGCCAATTAACAGAGTCGTCTGCACAGCACGCAATCTCCTGCTAAGCTGGTTTGCCGTTTTTTGTACGCGAGCGAAGGTAGGTCATTCATTGATTGGTAAACGCGCGCGCAGCGATCCTCGCTAATTCATCAACAGGCCATGTGCGCAAAATATAATCGCGTGCGTAATCAGTCGCACCTCCAACAGGCGTGCTGTGCACGACACAACCGTTGGTCTGAGCAATCGTATCTGACCTCGTGCGCAACATGTCTCGTCGCCGGCCTCGCAGGCTTTGGCTGCTATCTACTATCGTATAGAGGCAACACCGTTACTTGTATAATAATTAGTAATCGCATCTGTAATAGGCCTCGTGCGCAAGACGTCGTGTCGATGGCTCGAACTATCGCGTCTCCAGCCTCGCAGGCTTTGGCTGCGCTCTACTATCGTTTAGAGCAGTGATTCCCAACCGCGGCCCCCAGCTAGCCTTCTTGCGGCCCCCACAAACATATTGAGAAATCGATTTATGAGAAGAAAAAAAATATTTATAAAATGCTCTTGCTTGGCTTGAAGTCTGGAGTTTTCAATTATGATTGCAGGAGAGTTGTGAGTAGACTGCTAAGATTACGTCACTGCTGTTTCAATGCAATGTGCCCTAACTTTCCAGTTGAACGAGCAGTACATATAGGTATAGATATATAGGAATTGACAGGACCGTAACTGCCGCACCCTAAGCCCCCCAACTGGGGGAAGCGAGCTCGAAGGGGGCCCAAACTTATTTAGTGAATTAGCATAGATGATAGAGTATTTTATGCAACTGTTTCAAAAAATTTTCGCGCTCTGCGCGATTTCAAGTTTACACGTCCCTTAATTATTGGGTACTATTGCACCAAGATAAAATACACAAGATGTATAGAAGTGGGCATATCGGCGTTGGACATTACCGCGCCACGACGCACGAACACATATAAAGTTTTAGGCCATATAACATGCGACTCCAAGAAGTGTGCCAGAACGATCGGCAGCGAGAAAACTTTGGCCGAAAAGGACTGCCCTTACGCTTACCAAAAACTTCGTTATGTATATACAAAATACAAATAGGTATAATAGACCATAGGCGCCTAAATGACTGGCGCCGAATGTTCCTGTCTTGGCAATCTGAACCTCACGAGACAAATAGGCTACCATCCCGCAGGGAAGAATTATATGCCAGTAAAGAACTACCAATTTGAAATCGTGTGGATCTTTTAATTTAGTACGTTTGGGCGATTCTATATTTTTTGATATAGCAGACTGGAGGTCACGTAATAACATTATGTAACGAAGTCGTACCAACGGGTCCGCCCGTCCGAATATGTTTAATTAATATTTACGGGCCCTACAGTTTCCAAGACACCTCACTCAGCTCTACCAGTAAATCTGATTTGGTGAGCAGAGAGAACAAGTAATTGATAGCAATATATATGCAATTCCTGATCTTATTGACCTATTTTATTTTGAATTATTGAAAATTTTCGCGCTCCACGCTGGCTCACTAAACGGGGATCCTTATTTCGTGGCAGAAGCGAACAACGGGACGGGGGGTCGGTTTATCACCCTATGGGAGCTCGAGACCCAAGTGTTTTGGGTGGCCTGACGAAGTGTTGTTTCGTTCCTGCCAACGGGTATACGCCCGAAGATGTTTAATTATTATTGAGTGTGCCTACCTTTTCATTCAAACACAACTCACTCGGCTCAACAGGTCAGTCTGATTACGTGAGCAGATAGAGGATAAAATTTGATACCAATGTATATGCAATTCCCGATTATATTGATCGATCCAATCATGAATTATATAAATTTTTCGCGCTTCGCGCGATTAGTCGAGAGAAGCTGCCTAAAACGGACACCCGATTTAGATGATAAATAGCGGTAAACAGCCATCTAGCCAAGAGGGGTCTGGAGGGCTTCGAAGTTCGGTTTATAACCCTATCGGGGGCCCAAGAGCAACGTTTTGGGGGACCTGACGTAGTGCTGTTACGGCCCTGGGTATTGATAACTAATTTACGGATAGATGTGCAACAAGTGACTCACGATTGAATACGTCGAGATGCGTACTGCTTAGCCGGCAAAAAGCAGCATAATTGGTAGTCCCATAGCTCGCGACCCAAGCGTCCGAATAATTTGATATGTCGGTGTTTATCGAAAGCAAGTGTCGCACTGATTCCAAAAATACGAATTGAAATCTCGCCAGGGCAATAAAACTACTCCGAAATAGCCAGCAAAGGTTGATTGTTCTGAACAACGGGAGCGCGGCAACACAATGGCCAATGGCATCAAGCGAATGATCGAAACAATGGCAATTTTCATATTTTGGTGGCTATTTTGGGTTCCTTTCATTGCCCTGGTATTCGTGCGGCCCCGACCGTACTCTGAAATTCTAAATTTGGCCCTGCCACCGAAAAAGGTTGGGAACCACTGGTTTAGAGACAATACCGTTAATTTCATAATGATTAGCGATTGTTATGTCATGATTGTTCGACAGTGGCATCGCAAAACAGAACACCGCCATGTACTAACACACAGCCATTCATGTACCGCGAATGCAGGGTGCGTACTATACATGGGTACAGGCTTTTTCCCAGAATTTGCATGCCATTTTAAGGGTGCGTATTATACATGGGGGTGTATTATACTTGGAAAATTACGGTACATTGAACGCTCTCGTATTCAACATTTCGTGCTCGTGACGTCATATTTTGTGTTACGATTGTTGATATTACGCTGTTCTTTCGAATTCTCTACTAGTTGCTGACGATTACCCCTGACGAGTGTCAGCCGAAAATATTCGGGTTCATTTTAATATGAATATACTATTCAATTGTATATTGAAGTTCTGTACCTCAAAGAAGCTGTTCTGATATCCATAACGGCGTTACTGGGGATGGTGTGAACGTGAGGTTCACGTTCGCGTTCTGTGTGTGAACCTCGGAAATTTAAAGGTTCACGTTCACAAACGAATCTCGGTAGGTTCTGCACTGTGAACCTTTTTCATATATTACAATTTTCACGCCATTATAACATCTTTGGTTGAAATTTATTGTATTTCAACCGCGGACCGCTCTATGCATGGCGCTGGCAGTATAAAAAATCACCACTAAACGAGCATGCATCTTGACAATCTCACACATTTTAAATACTTTGTTACGAAAGTGTGCTCGAAATATCCAGCTTTCCGTTTGTGAATATTTAGTGACTCCCTGCTGTGAGTTTGACCCATAATCACACAACATCAAGAGCGAAATACACTACATGTAGGCAGTCAGCGAATGATGGTTATAATGAAATTGATATCATTGTCTGGTGTAAAAAATCCAGCAGGCGTACGGGGCAATCTTGATTTCATATGTTTATTGTATCATAAAACCAAAATCCATACGATTGGAGTGTTGGCTACTTCTGTATAACTTGTTAAATGGGTAATATCGGTAGCAAGTATAGAAACCCGTTTTACACTCTGCTTAATATCAACGTAGCGATGATACTCAGACGCCGAATACATTGTCAGGTCTGGACTAGACCGTCAAGGCGTAAGCTTATATTCCATTGCAAGTCCTCGTCGAAATCATTGGCAAAGCGACGAAAGATATTGATTTTATGGGATTATTAAATGATTTTATTGCCCCAGTTGATATGCATTTGGCGGCGTTTAAAACGTCAACGTGTACTTCAGCATTGTGACATTATGTGGCCCGAGTCGTCGCAAGGTATCGAGTACAACATATAGGCTATCAATTCACTGAAATGTAGGGTTGGAATTAGCAATATGACGTCACGTGACGTCATGAGGTTCACGTTCGCGTTCACACAGAACCTCTCAAAAAGGTTCGCGTTCACACGAACCTGAACCTTTCAGAGGTTCACACCATCCCTAGGCGTTACCTATACATATCTTTCATTTCATGTATCATTTCCTATATTTCAAGATAATCTACGGACTTTACTCTATGTGTCAATCATTCTTACCTAGATAATTACCAATATATATTTCGTAAGAAACCGCATTTCCACAATCCTTAGGCCTCATTTTATTCACGTCTACAGCTATGTAGGCCAATTTTAAACAAGACCGTCTACTCCCGATGTAATACTTGGCATTTTGGGTACGTGACTCGTTGTGCGTATTTTTGGACTACATTCTACTTATAAACGATCTGAAGATATTCAAGATAAATGAAACTGAACTCCAGCTACAATGTCTTCCAGATAATATATATGCTCAATTGCTCGGTGCTTAAATTTATGTCTTGAGCCATTGTCTAGACTAGAGTTAGAAAAAATACCTACTGGATACCTAGAGACCAGAAATGCATCTCACACTCCATGAGCCGTTATCAACAATAGCATGTTTGGCCAACGCATTTCTCGCGAGAGAAATTTTTCCTTTCTTCAATGAGCCATCGAGCTCAGTGGTGCCCTTGGTGTCGATATTGCAATCATGGTTCTGGGCTATCTTACTTTTCAGTTTGCTGCTTAATGGTGGTATGGTGGTAAAGTTGTGCAATTCAATTATCTATTTGCATTCATTGTAAGCCACAGATAAAGGAAAATGAAGTGTATTGTGACTCCGTTGTGGCACAATTCATTTCAGTGTATTGTTATTGATCTTTGTCGGGTAATCTTTGACTTGTCTATTATTACTATTTCTCCCCTATTATTTAAGCCATAGGTAGGAAACGTGATTGCAAATTAGATGGTGGCCTCAACTGAGTCGACCAGATTCTCAACGTACCACAACCGACAAGGTCTTAAACGCCGAATGTTCAATTAAATTAGATGATAATACACTGACGTTTGAGAGGTTAAGGACTTCACTAATGTCGCAGAAGTGATATACAAATGATGAATCCATTTGCGCTTTATATTATTTACGCTACTCGTGAACTTCTGCAACAAACCTTCTCCAACGCCAAATGTCCCAGCACGGTGAAGCAGGCG
>ATSW01015340.1:0-12844 GCA_000444245.1 Botryllus schlosseri | reverse complement strand
GCGTGTCTCCGACTCAGCTTTGGGACTTGGAATAGAAATATTCTGAACTTTTAGCAGCCTTGCGAATTGAGAAAAGATTACTTGACAAAAGAGACGCAGAGAGAGAGAGAGAAGATATCTCACTTTCGATCACGAGAACCCAGTAAACACATTACAGACCAAAGATGTAGAAAGCGGAGTCCGATATAGTAGATATTAGAGCAGTGGTTCTTAACCTTTTTCGTGTCGTTACCCCCGAGAAGTAAATGACGGAGTTCAATTACCCCCATTTTAAAAACACAACAAATTACGAATGACAATCATTTATTCGTAAAAAACACAATGATGCCGCCATGATATGCACACAGAAGCCTTTCAAAAGTAATCAATTCAATGGGAAGGCTGATACTGTTTCCGTGCTATCAAGTGGTCAAATCTAGGCAAAGTGGAGGATAGACAGCATCTCATGTCATTGTCAATCGCAAGCTTGTTTCGATATTTCGTTTTGATGGACACCATTGCAGAAAATCCTACTTCGCAGCAATAAGTGGAAGGAAATTGAATCAAAAAGCTCAATGCTCTTCTGGAAAGGATTGGGTATTCATTTTGAAGCCCAACCCAAAAGTCTCCTATGTTTTCCCTTGTAAAGTTGATTTTGAGATTTGAATATTCACGCAGTCCAAGAAACTCTATTTTAGCTGACATGTCGTCATCGCAGATGCATGCCTCTTCGATCGAAAATGGCTTACTAATCCACAAGTTCTTTTGTCGTCCTTCCATTCCAGGAAAGTACTTTTCAAAAGCGGTAACAATTGCGTTCAGATGGCTAGCAATAGCCTGAGTAAAGTTGCATTTCACATTTGAATCAGACTGCAAAAACATGGTCAAATTTGTAAACATGCCCGTGTCGCCTTTTTGTATCATTCTTTCATAAAATTGCATCTTGCTTTTGAAAGCAGCTACGTTGTCTTGAGTAGTGTGCAACCACTGACGACCTCCTTGTAGCATCAAATTTAGTGCGTTTACTTCCGAAAAAAAATCCGCCAAGTAAGCCACCTTCAATAAGAAACTTCGGAACTAGTGAACTATATGCCCGCTTCACTCGTGTGAATGATTGACGTCATCTATCATGTTTCCCCATGATCATTTAATTCAATCTCCTTGTTTATTCTATCACTTATTCTTTTTTCTTCTTGTTCTCTCGTTTTTCCGCACGAGATAGAAAAAATGCTGACTCAGCATTTTTTCTAGTTACGACGTTTCAGTTTTGTCCGTTTGCTCCCATTAAAGGGATTTTTGTCCGTTCACCCTTATTATATCACATATTTACACTCTGCCAAAAGCAGCTTTACATCTTTTGTATGATCGTGGGTGGTATAGGGCCTTCGCACAACACCACTTCTTGTACGTTTGATTGCAGCAGCACGAGCCCTTTATTCCTTATATCGGCTGCTTTCATACAAATTACCACATTCCTTGTTTTGCTTCTCTTCGTTATCGTTTTGCTCAAATGAACGAATCTCCTGTTCATTCGTTCAATGCCTGCTGACATTATCTGTCTTGCATTGTTTTCAGTCGTCATGTGGGTACAATATCTCGTTACCTTCATATTTACAGTATTGAGGAGGCGTCCCCTTTGTATGTCCATGGGCGGCCGCCAATCCATTTTTCGAGACTATTGCTCTGTCGCACCTTTTCATGACGTACGTGATTTCTTCAATTCTCATTTGCATCCCCATTTTCTTTTTAATGACGCCGCAAATTCCTTCCCAGGGATGATATCCATCCACTGAGTCATTACAAAGATCATGGCGATGATGAGACCCTTGAGTTCCGTCTTAACGCTTGGACTGGTCCCTTGTTGTGGTAACTTGGCCAGCCATTGGCTAATGGGAATCTCGTGATGAACGGGGTTCTGTTGTTGGTGGAGAGAGGGCGAGGTCCTTCGATGTAGGCCTCTGATGTCGGTGCGTGCCCGCACCTACCGTCACGCCGACGGACTCCTTTTCCGCCGGGGACCCTTTTTCTGGGGAGACGTGCATCCTAAAATCCCCAGACTCCTTGTCGGACATGACCGGGTGTGTATCCGGTTGACCGGCAATCGCTGCTTCGTTTGAACCTTTTGGGAAAGTACTCATTACTGTGGCTGTCGTCATGCATCTATGGGCCGATTCATTAAGGTTATTCGGACAAGTGCATCCACGAAAGCATTTAGGACCAGTTTTCTCGTGCAGGTCTTTATTTTCGCCAGCGGACATTCTTCGTTCGATGTCAGCTGTGGCAGTCGCCATGCATCTATGGGCCGGATTTTTACAGTTATCCGGACAAGTGCATCCGCAAGAGCCTTCGGGACCAGTTTTCTCGTGCAGGTCCTTATTTACGCCAGCGGGGATTCCACGCTCGACGTCTTCATTAACGGTGTTAGCAGGCATTCCTGTCTCAACACCAATAGTTTCCCATGGGTTCTGTGTGACGTTAGTTGCTATTTTCAACTCGTCGTTCGCACCAGTGGTGATTACCATCTCGGTACTTGCGCCAGCGGCAACGGCCAGCGGCGACGGCTAGCGTGCCGGCTCGACGCTTATTTGATTTGCAGCTTCCATCAACGCCATCATCGGTTACAGTGTCGCGAGGACTGCTTCCGACTTTGGTTCCGTCCCGTTGATCTCATGAGATCCCATCATGTAGAGTTACTAAGGACAATTCTTCAATCGCATTAGACGGTGTTTTCAACCAAATTACTATGCTTGGTAATTGCTGTACTTGTTCAATCCATTTCAACCCTATGATATTAAGTGGAACTCCTAATCCGGTCACAAATTGAACGGACAGACCATCAAAATTAATCTCTACCAAGGAATCAACTTGGGACGAGCCACCTATTCCTGTCAATTCCATGTCTATTGGTTGACGTTCCTCCCAGCTTTGTGGGTATTTAGTAATAACGACCTTTTTCATTATCAAATTGGGGATGCTTCCCGTGTCAGCTAGGAATTTCGAACCCGTTATTGTATCAATCAAATACAACAATTGGCCTCCGAACAATTCCGTAAATCGGGCTGTAATGGGTCATCCGGCGTATCAAGAAATGTAAATAAGGGTAAAGAAGAGTTATGTACAGTTTTTGTGTGTTGGGGGTAATAAATTATCTGGGAGCTGATTTACCGGATCAATCAGCTCCCGCAAGCGATCGAGAGTCGAATACCTTGATTCAGTTCATCATCCGTCCAATATGAAGCATTATATCGACGTGGATGATCAGGGTATTGAGGTTCCGTCCAAGCCACTTGGCTATTACCTCGGGACGAGTGTGCAGGCGGTAAAGATGACTTTGTGTCACGCTCTTCCTTTGTTTCCTGGTTCCTAGGGCGCGTCTCTTGTTCATCCAGAAACTCGGAGTTCCAGACGAGTTGTAGCTCCTCCGCAACGTCCCGCCACCTTTTGTCCTCTTCCCAACCTCGTAACATCAATCTCAGTGCTTCTGGTAGACGTTGTCGTAGATTTCGGAAAAGACGTAATCCGTCCGGATTTTTCTTAATTTTGCTATCCATGTCTATTTCCAGTTGCTTCAAAGCGCTATTCAGCAGAGGTAGCGGCTCATCCTCCCAGCGATAATTTCTGCGGAAATCCCCAATGATCTTTTCATCATTCACCAAACCCTGGGGATTGGATAGGGAAAGAGATCTCATCACCGATTCCCATTCTGCTTCCCCCGAATTGGTGTTAAAAAAATTTCCCAGTTGGGTAGCCTGCTTGTGTCGACCAGCAGCCCTCAATTTCTTCTGCAATGCATTTGCCAAAATAACATCCACATCTGTATTTCCAGGACCATGGCGTATTCGTCGCATCGAATTCTCCATCCATTTTAGCAGTGGCATGTCTCCAGGGTCCATCATAAGCTGAAGCATTTCTTTTTCTGATTGGATTTTAGCAGACACATTGAGTAATGGGGCCGAAACACCAGGATATTGGTGCGGCTGTTGTTGCCCTGACCTTCTGCTACGATCGTTAGGAGTAGAGGTAAAACGAGGCATCTTTGGATAAGTTGGGTTGTTAGTTCGGCCCTCATCCGTATCTTCATCCGACGAATCTTCGGAACTTCGGAGGGACTTCCCAACCTCCTTTATTTCTCGAGCCAATATTCGCATACGAATATCGTAATCGTCGTCTTCGGTGTCTTCCGTATCTTTTCTAATATCACCCTGTTCCTGGAAGGTCACCCGTCGGGATTCGCCATCCGCACTTCCCGCTCGTCTTCGAGAATCCTTCTCCTCATTGCGACGTTCCTGCCATCCTCGATACCCCATATATTTATCTAAGGGATTCTTTTTTTGCTTTGACGCAACAGGGGGCTCGCTTCCCCCACGTCTAATGAAGCTTGGCATTTCTACGGGGTCTTGCTTCTTCTGTTTGGCGCGTGCACCACTTCCCACGTGGAAGCATGGTGTCGTTCCCCTGCCAGAATCTGACAACGCGGTCGAGCCGGAACGTGGTAGCTTAGGATAGACGGCCGTTACAGTATGACAATCCAGACCCTTGCGAATCGTCATTGTGGGTCCTTGTTTTACGTCCCCAGACGGCAGCTCCGCGAGAGGAACGTAAGCTGGAGGATCATATTCTGGTGCATCTGGAGATACTGTCAAAACGGGAGGTTGGATTCTATGTCGCGTAGCCTGGGCATGCGACTTTCCGAGCTCAAACTCTGACGTAAGAATGTCACTCAGCACGTCGGTGGAGACCTTCCCGCTAACTTTTGTTGTGGCATCACAAACAGCTTTGAGGTCCGCTTGAGCTTTTCGTACCTCTTTCTTTGCCTTCTCCAGACCCTTCATAGTTTCTGGTAAAGCTGTCTTCACCTCTTTTAATAGTTCCGTTTGTTCAGCCACATCTTTAGCAAGTTGTCTTTCTTGTCTCCGAACGTCTTCATGGCGTTTTTGTGTTGCTTTAAGCAGGGTAATGCCCTGTTTAAGTTCATTTGTCGCTTCTGACGGCTTTTTCCTTTTAAATGCTTTCAACATTCTTCGCATAGTACTGTCTATTGACTAGAGGAAGTACTGTTGACAAATAATAGATCAAGTGAGGATGCGTTGAAAAAGACTGTAGGTCCTTGCGGCGTATTCGTGGGTTGGACGTAAGCAGTGGATTCGCTGCTATTAGATCCCAAAAATACGTTCAACAGATTAGCAAACGCTCCAGGCGATACGTGCAGATAAATTGCTGCCAATATTATCAGGAGAGATACAGACGATGAAAGCAAGGATACGACAAGTACAAGTTTTACGATGGTCGTCTTAGAAAGCATCGATTGGTCAACGTCTGAACACCGGAAGTTTCCCCGTACTGGCCACCAATTTTGTTTTTATAGTGCAGCTCCACAACGATTGTTATGCGAGTAGTCCACACTTGTTCGAGATACTTCGTAGGACAAAGTTGACACTTTTTGCTCTCTTGTGTAGTACTGACGACGTTCGTAGATCTGTAGATGTTGATTTGAGATTTTTCACAGTCGTAAATGGTGATTGAAGTATTCCGTAGTTGTAATATTGTCTTGTTTCCAAACAGCCAATGACCATTAGGTCCAAAGTTCTAAGCTAACCTTTAATACATGTAATCTGAAACCCTTAATACAACCAAATACTCCAATAAGTTAATTGCGCAGATGGAAATGTGGTAACTCTATGCAACGCTTGGTTAAAAATTGGCATACACATCATTCATCAATTATAACACAAGGCATAGTTTAACCTATACATCATCATACACAATTAACAAACATTTTCAATACTCCAATAGTTTTCAACCAATTATGGACACAAAAATAGGGCGCTTCTATAAATATCGTCCCGCACGGGTCTATCAGAATACGAGTAAAAGCTAGGCCTATAAATATGTCATGCATGATTGATAACTTTTCAATACTCCAAGGTTAGTTTACACATATAAATGTGAAGGCCTTTCCTGCCTCGACACACAAGCATATGCAATATACAAGAAACATGCCAATAGATGTTACAAAAAATACACTCAGAGTTCAAGTTGACCAACTTGCAGACTCGTGTATTATAAGAGTTCTCCAGTCTTCCAGCTGCAGGTATAGAACCGAAAGCAGTCCAGAAACCGACCCCTTGTTGAGTACTTTACATCATTAAGTACTTTCGTGTCGATTCGGGGATCGGGCATTCCAACAGAAGGCGGCGTTTGTTGAGGGTTCGTCGTAGGCAGAGATTCCGAATGCAATATCTCTATACTCTTGGCTCTTTTCATCTTTAGTTCATCGACTTCATGGAGCTATTCCAGCACATTTCATTTGGCTTCTCCATTTCTGTATACTTTGCAACTTCGGCTAGCAGTCAATCCCATTTTATTGCACTGCTTTATTTCTGTATACTTTGCAACTGTGGCAAGCAGCCGATCCAATCATTATAAGGTCAAGAGCTTCCAGGGGGACATGCGAACATCACCATTCAATGCCGAAAGACTTTAGAACCTCCCCCAATCAATCGTCAATATACTGTTTTGTGGATATAGTCTGATACTGGATGCTTCGTTTTGGGCTGTGTTTCGAGAGTGCTGGACTGCTGGTGGCTTTACATTGGTAGAGCCAGAAATTAGCCAACACTAGAGGACACATTCATGATGTCTGCATTGGTAGTCATTGGATATTACAACTGAATGTACAATTCATGTGGGCACCATACATGGCATGGATATGCAATATGCATACACACATATATTACATACACTTCAGCTCACTGCAAAAGTTCGCATACATGGAAAAATGGTGGCGCCATTTTCGGTAAAGCAACCTGATGGTATAGCTAACTACTAACATGCATACGACAATTCCAGATAAGCACAAAGTGCTATCAACACAACGGCTAAATCTACAAAGCATATTCGACTGTTCATTCAATAACCCATGCGCAAATTCGAAATACAAAATGGCGGCATTTTTTGTTAACTCAACACGATAGTGAGTATCGGCAATTATAAAGTTCGAACACGTTCTGTTAATTTAGCGTTGACGCAATCGATCTCATGAAACGAAAGCGTGAACCCTGGGACTCAATATTCGACACATCAATTTCGCAAAAACTGATGTGTGTATTTTTCTATTGTATCTAAGAATTTTTGTTTTTAATTCTATTGAGAGTTATTTAGGGTGATTATATCTGTTGCTTACGCAACGGCAGTTCTTCTTACTAACGGCTCATATGGGCAGCCTCATGACTACAGAAGTCACCTCTATTTTTTCGGTTACTATAATTCCTTACCTTAACAATTTGGAGGGGCAGTGTAGGCATTCTCTGAAATATAAGATTTGCAGTGCCTACAGTTGAGAGCTTAAATTTACGACCTTTTACTTTGTATAGCTACAATCCATGAAGCGCGGATTTATGCATTTGAAACTCAGTGACAATGCGGCTCGTTTTGGAAAGGCACGAACTCACACCGGCGTTTCCACGCTATTGAATTGTGAACAGTCCACCGTATTATATTTATGTTAGCATCTTGGCACATAAGGGAGGCTTGAGAACGGTACGACTTTGATAGTCGTAGCTTTCACACATTAAAGCGGATCAATAAATTCGTAGCTCATCAAATTTCAACGTACACAAACTAGAATAGTTGCGCCTCGATGTAGGAATCGTCACATACATAATTATGACTAGCGCATTCCTAACTTTCAAGTCCTTTTTCTAGATAGGGCGTCTTGCGCAAAGTCGTTATTGTTCAACAATTATCCGGCCCGCAACGTAATATGAGTTTGACACCCCTGGGAGTTGTCTATGCGGCTCGGACCTCGTTGTCGCAAATACTTGGCGTTGAATTATTGTGCCAAAATGCCTAAATTAGGACACGACGAAGCAAGCTATACGCAAAAGCACAGCTAATGTTTTAGAACTTTAGACTAAGTGAAAAAATACCAATTGACCTTTAATATCAGTGTGCCAAATTTGAGTGTCCGGTGTGTTATAATCATGAACTTATTTGCGGGAACATGCACAGATTATACCAGAAGCCTGATATATACTCCATTCCGAATCGAATCACTCACATACTTGATATGGACCAGCCCTAATCACAAGTCATTGCGATGACCGGTAATGCCGAAGAATATAAGTATCACGGATTAACGTATTCATTTTATTTCCGCAATGTACGCATTAATCTTAGTAACAGTCGTGATGCTTGAGATCACTTGCGACTGCATGGTGACATGGCATCTGTCCTATAAAACTATAAACCTAGCATAGAACCCAGTAGTTTGCCACAGNCTAAATCGAATCCCCCAGTGTGGCGATTCCAACCGATACGCTGCAATGCGTCATATTATGCCATTGCAAGCAATGCCCAAANGGATATTGGAATCNGATGCCAAAATCATACGGCGAAGATGCCATTTTCAGTTTATATGTAAGGAACAGCTATAATAGCAAAANNTGTCGGCAGCAGGCNGATACCATAAATCATAAAATTCCAGACCTACTGTCATTATGTGCCGCAAATGATTGTATTTGCANACGTCTTTAGCAGGGATTGGCAGTACTTTAATAGACACAGGCAAAATTATGAGTGAGCGAGTGTTTGGCGGGCCGAAATTTTATTGCGTGGTATATTTTATGCTTATATCAGTATATTATACNATCTGATGCAATCTCAATCATCCCAACCGCAAGACACAAGCATTTATACTTCAGCAACGCAGAATGAATGCAATAATTGGTGCANCTTGNTTTACGAAAGATTGTCAACTTCTGACAATAAGTCAGGTGAAGCAAGAGTCAGACCATATTCCATATAGGCTTCCCAAATTCGTGATATTAGCTTGTTCTTTCATAATTTTGGTGTTCAAAACTATCGATCACATACGTATGCACACTACTAAAAATCAATGTAGTGTCCTTTGCATTATTGGTCATATGATAAAGATAGATTTCAAGATTGTATTTTTTATTGCAATATGCTCCGTGTGAAATATTCGTCATTAAATCCGACTGCCTCGCATTTCCGAAGGCTCATTTTAATTTTTACNGACAAGTTTTTAGCGTCGATATTGAATTAGNNNTGAGTATTTANGATTTATTTTTGTATANNANAGNTGNCAGNGAAGCGGGTGAATATTCATGTTATGGTTATAGGTACATCGTTGTTGTTTTCTCTCCCCTTCATATGAAAATGAGCATCAATGTCTTTGTACTGTTGAAATTTTCCTAGATGCTGATTTGATTAGAAGATGTCCTTATATCCCATATATTCAGATGTTTTACCTTAAGTAGTAAATTCTATTTGTTCAGATTGTGATATTAACTGTATCAGGAGAGCAAGGCTATATACCTATTTTTTTTAATTATAAGATTATGAGTCAGCGTTATTCGTACTTTCGATAAAAGTTGCCGTTTTGTTTCACAGTTAATAGCCTCACGCAAGTATAGCTACTTGATTTAATGCGCAAACAGGGAAGATGATATCATTTCGTCCTATTGATTCCATGCTTCTGGTTACCAGCATAACATTGATAGCGATTTAGTTAGCGAGACAGAATTATTTTAAAATTGTTTTCCATTCCACTCGATTAGTCAGCACTGATACATTATATTCCGCCCAGATATTCTTCATCACCTATTTCAACCTCTTTTGTTCTATGACGTACATTTGTATGATAAAGTGGTGGTCATAATCTTTTATCGTCAAAGTATTGGGCCAGGTGATTTCTCGTGAGGGGTCGGATACAGCCAGTGTTGGGATCAAGTCACTACCCTCGAGTCACGAGTCATCTCAAGTCATTGCATATTTTAACTCGAGTCAAGCCAAGCCAATCGATTCCCGAAGGTGACTCGAGTCAAGCCAAACCACTCGTCCCCTGGAGGTGACTCGAGTCAAGCCAAGCCAAGTCAAACCAAGCCACGAAAAGGTTGACCCGAGTCCTCCCAACACTGGATACAGCCTCTGCCTATAGCTATGTGGCATAGGATCATACAACTGATAACAACACGTATTAACAAGGGTTTTAATATCTTAGGTGACCTAACAAAAAACAATTAATTTGCTAAACCAAATTAAAAACGACCATCATCCAATGTCGTAATGCTATTGTCTATAAGATTTGACTAACTTGTCATTAATCTTAGTCAACTTCTTTTCAAACCCTGCTAGCTTACTAGACTCTTCATGCTGTTCAGCTCTGTGTAGGGTGAACTGAATTTTCTGTTCTTGCGCTTCGAGTTATATTCAGTTATAAGCGGAAGATCGTTGACATGCCTGCATCCGCCCCCCATCTTTACGAGCGATAAATTAATTTCGGAAAGTAGAGACTGACGCACATCCGAACATTCATCAAGCAAATTTTTGTCGCTATCATTCGTACTACAGCGTGATTAAACCACCAATTGCAGTCAAATTTCACCATTTTGCTGCAGTTAATTATTTCCTATGTGTCAATCTACCACTGCAACGTTTCCTTTCCCACCGTCTGTTATGGCCTTATTGTGCAAGAGTTTTGCAATGGCGTGATCAAACCACCAAATTAGCTAAATTCTCACCATTCTGCTAGTGTTAATAGTTTCCTGTGCTTCAATACGCCATTACAACATTGCAATTCCCACCGATTTTTGCAAAATCATTTCGCAATAGTTATGCAATTTGATTACAAAATTGCACATTGACGCATTACATAAACAGCTCTGTTACCCAATCCGCAACTTCCTTAGTTACATCAATTATTTTTTCTCTTGTTATGCAATTCGTAGTTTTGCTAGTTATGTAATTCTTAATTTTACTTATTACGCAATTCACATTTTTTTGCTTATTCTGCAATTCGCATTTGTGCTTGTTACGCAAGCCGCAATCTTCGGCCAGTTCGCGCGAATTAAATTTACTTTCCACAGACTTAACCAGGGCCGAAATCAGAAAAAAACTTCTCCATTTTTAAAAACCTGATGTTATACTTGTAACAGTCACTGTTAACTCCCTAGCGCCCGAAACTACTAAAACCTACTTCGTTCAAAACGTGGTTTTTCGTGTATATAGTGTAGTTATCATCATATGTGTATGATTTTGACTCACAATATCGTCCTTTCACACATTATTAGTCAATCCAAGTTCTACAATTTAGCGGAAAACACTCCTGTTTGGGGCAAGTTGTCCGCAGAATCTGTCACGAGGTTCAGTAACTTCTCAAAGGGTCGTAAGGAGGTTAGGACTTGGGTATCTCTAACCACGCCACCATTGCCAATCGAAAGACAGCGAGCAACAAACCGGTTGGCTCGACAGCGGTAATCACCCACGGAATGCTAGGCGACTGAACCCTTCCTTGCCACGTAACATTTAGGTACAAAGCCCCTTCTGTCGAGCACCATAATACAACATCAATTACCAAGGTAGACTAATTCAGTAGGCTAATGGTGTTGTTATTTATCCGTTCCAATATTCGAAGATAAATCTATATTTAGACTTCAATAGATTTTGGTGAACATTAAATCTTTCCACGGCCGCAAAACTTCAACGCGACAGAACCCACTATGCGCGACGCAACCGCCCGCCCGCACTAATCCGCCGTCACACAACCCCGACAATCCATGCCAAGCGCAACTACCCCTCTATTCAGCTATTCCAAAATGTACCTTTTTCTCGTGACAGGCGCAAATGTTGCTATAGTACATAATACATTTACAATGTGTGTGGAATCTGCACAGTTCAAATTCAAAATATGGTCGACACCACGCATATTAATTCTAGTTATTGTTATTGGAAAACCATGTACTTTTTTGCCTAAACTGCAAAGGGTAAGTTGTTGATAGTTCGCATTCTACCATTTTGAGCTATACTACTTTATGGCCTTTCAACAGAATACCTATTCATAACTGCCTGCACCGCACAAGAGATTTCCGGTAATTTTTGTGGAAATCGGTACTTTAATTCAATTATTGATCTTACGCGCAGTCGTGACTGGTGCTATGTACATACTGTTTTGTTACTGACATATGTCAGAATTACCACTCTTCTTTGTGTACTCGAATGCACGATGTAGCGCATTGTGTAATGCAATTTACTTATACTAAACCAAAGCCGCGAAACAAGCGGTATTCACTTCGTGTCGTTAGACAGCAGTAGTTGTAAAAACCAAATTGACAGAAGTGTTGGAAAATCAACTCACCCGACACAAAAACCTACCCACTGGTTCCGGAATATCTAATGCAAATGGTGATGCGGTATGCACGCATAACCACCTGCATTCATGCAGCTTACAACACCGACCATGATAACAATTTAGAATTGCTGTTAATACTTTTTGGCCACAACTATTCACTCGCTAGCCAATAGTTAGAATTCACGAGTTACTGATAAAGCAGTAAGTTACCGAATGTTTGGGGGACCAGTATGGTAGACATTGGTGGGGTTACTTCTTAGTCACTTGGGCAATTAAATTAACGACTATTAGTTCAGCGGGCCTTTCAAGATTTTTCTATTTATTAGCATATTCGTCAAGCAAAGTCCGCTGCAACAGATATATTTTCCGTGAGCATTCAAAGCTAGTGTTTTCCGTAACTTTGCGGTTTGTTAGATCAAGCAATTCTACATTATAATGTCAGCTAATTTCAATTTGGATTCAAAAGTGCACATTCCCACTGTGTGCGTTCACCTTTGACCAAAAGTGATCGTCAGACTGTGGTGTGAACACACACGTCTTCATAGATATGCCATTCCAATAACGTGCATATTGCGTAGCTTTGTACTGAATGCTTAATATGTTGCGATGTGGCAAATGGAGGTTTCAAAGCTTCCATAGTTGAAAATAATATCGCTCAGACGGTAGACAGACATAAAATTAACACCAACAATCTCCCCCACCTTCAAGAAATAC
>ATSW01015339.1:0-15451 GCA_000444245.1 Botryllus schlosseri | reverse complement strand
CCTAACCTACCCCTAACCCGTAATTTAACCCACATGCTCATGTGTCGCATGCCAAATTGTCGCATGCCGAAGTGTCGCATGCTGTAATGTCGCATGCTCATATGTCCACGGACCGATGAGTCATATAGTAATCGCGAGCACTGATTGACTTGTTTTACGAATTAGGGATTTGGAAACATATCACGTCACAAATTGAGACACATAGCCTTCCGTATAATGCATAATGTGACAATATCAACAAGGAACGTTTGAATTAAACTGTATGGAAAGAGTGATTTCTTGTGACTTCAATTCATGCCAGTACGTAGGCAGCGTAATCGTGGCATATTAATGAACAGGCTTCAAAGTAAACGAATTGCCTGTTCATTTGATACAGCATATGGTTTTACTCATTCAAAAAGCAAGTTTTATGTTTTGAATTCCGAGCAACCTTTCGCGGGCCGCACAGAATAGCTTCGCTGGCCGCATTTGGCCGCGGGCCGCACTTTGCCCAAGCCTGGATTTGACGATAAGGGGGCGCGAAATTTTCCACTATCATAAAGGGGGGCGTGTCTAAAAAAAGGTTGGGAACCACTGCATTAGATGATGATGTAGTAGTAGGACATATCCTTAATGAGTATTCAGAGCAAATTAACATTCCACAAAACATGTCAAATCTCGAAATTTTTGGTCGCGTTATGCAACGACGTATGCTACATATGTTTTCATAAATGTAGTGGGTTATTATAATTCATATCAAAGGGATTGCGCGTACTTTTAGATCGCCAATTTTCCGTTAAAACACCACCGTCACGCCTGATAGGGTTATTTTCGACAAAATGTTCGAGTACCCTCGGTTGAGAACCACTGGTATAGAGTCAAGTGTACCTTTTGGTGCGGGTGTGATCAGAGTAGTTGACCTTCAAGGTCGCATCGATCCTTCCTATCTGATACCGAATACTGCGCATACATATTTTCTGTAACACCATCATTGCCCTCGATTTTTTGGGGGGGTTGGATGAAAATAAAGACTCTCTCTCTCTCTCTGCCAAGGACTACACTCTGAGTTGTAATAACAGCCTGAAAAACCACGTTACCTGTCATATAACTGTGTCATTCGACATGAACGCAACGTATAGTTGGTATAAAATTTTATCATTTCGCTTTGCGGCATCGTCAATTACTTTACCATTGCTCGCGAATTCCCGAGCATCCGGGAAGACTAAAGCAATGTTTTATAATTACAGCATCAACTATGAAGTCCGATTCGGGTCGAATCAAATTAACGATCAAAAATCTGATCCCTTCCAAACGATAAAAACGGGAAGGCATAGCATTTTAACGTGATCAGAGGGGTTTCAAATTGAAAAAAAAACACTATTGGTGGCAAAGGTAACATTAAGGTAGGATTACCATATGTCCTACTTTAGGAGGATTTGTCCTCCTCTTTCAGGAAATTCAAAATGCCCTCCATGACGCCTAAATGTCCTCCTATTTAACAATTCGTGAACCTTTACAGCTAGGCTAATGGAGAGGGTCAATCGAATAACTTCATAAATGACGCTAAATAGGTTATGCGAACGTTCGAGCGGGTGATTCGCGAGTGGCATCAGAGAGACGACCTTTTTTTTTTTATTAGTCAACACCACAAAAGTATCGTAAGACGTGTGCAACGCGGGAGTCGAGTCAGAGTGATGACCTCTTTTTTAGTCAACTCGAGATTTCCGTTAAATATTTCAAAATCAGCTGTTTTCAATTTCGGTAAACTAACTTTCATGATTTTGAAAAAGTGGCCTCCTTTTCGGATTCCAAAATATGCTAACACCAAGGTAACATTGACTTGGTCATTGATATTGGATATGCTGACTTTGCGCAATACACATGGATGTTTGCGACAATATGTGTTTATAACAGAAAAATATTTTTTCGCGCTTCTCGCCATTCACCTGCACGGATTGCTAATTATGTTGTTGTCGGAATCTAAAGTTTCAAATACACTTTCTCGTCAGATATTAGTTTGACGGCAAACATTAGGATGGAACTTTTCAGCAATAATTCGACAGATTGTTTCTCAAAGTCATACGAAGAAAAACGCATGTACTCACTAGTCTTTCAAATTGGCCGCAACTGCCATAGCCAATACAACTGCGAGACTCAATAAAAAACTCATTTTCGATGGTGATATTGAGAGCGCGTAATCTGGAAGAATCAACAATAAATTATCACTGGCCAACAGCCAATTTTAAATGGCAAAGCGATTAAATGATTCTTGAAGAGTTTGTTCTCCTGATTCCAAATATTCCCCAGTTTTTATGCTAGCACGTCAGGTTTTTGAGATATTAGCATTTTAAATTTCGCAGTTATGCTCTTATCTTCATAATAGGAAGATTGCAGATTGCATTGTAATCTAATTGTGACGTAATTGGGGAAGCAGAATATCTGTGCCTGACTGATGTCGTGGTCCGTCCCTCCGTGGATAAGGAAGGATTGAAGAAAGGTTTGACCTACATTTTTGCAAAAAATTAAAAACAATTTATTGGGAGGTTAATTCCAGATGCAGATACTGCTTGGAGTGGGGTGGATGTATGTTGTATGAATAAGTTGTAATTTGGCATTCCATTACATCATTTAATATACACCTTGTTCAACTGGTTTCAATTCAATTCAATTGACTACACCAGGGGTTGTCAACCTTTCTTTGACCGTGGCCCATTTTCCGGTTTGAAAATGTTCAGTGGCTAACCTCTCATCCTAGCTAGAGTCATAGTCCTGCTTAATATCTGTGTTGCAACAGTGGAACATGCATAATAACCGTGCGGTCAAGAGAGGCAAGTGAGAAGGTGCCTCACCCTCAACGCACGTCATTCAGCGTATCACCACGCCATAGCCATATACCTGCTGCGAAATTAAAACGATCGTATTAGTCAAAATCCGTTTATTCGCCGACACGCACGCAATCACACGTGGATGATCCAACTAAGTTCTCCAATTTTCGACATCTTACTTATGAACTGGTAAAAAAGGATGCGATGTATAACATAGATTCCGTTTCTATTCAACAGTATTCCTTTGCATTATGGTTCGCGATTTGATGAGTTCCGTGCAGCCGTCATTTTTTGTGGTTATGCGAAGTTTTGTGACGTGATAATTACTCCGTGCCGTCTGCCGATAAAATTGTAGCCACACGAGAGTGCATTTTACTACATGTCATTACCGTGTACCAGAGGTGGTCAAAGTAGTCATCGTCGCTACTCAAGTAGAAGTAGAAGTAACTCCGAAATTTCTACTCAAGTAGAAGTAGGAGTGAGGGTTCATAAGTAAGTAAGTAAGTAGGCATTCTACGCCTATTTTTGCCTACAAAACTGAAAACTGTCAAGTAGAAGTAGAAGTAGTCTAAAATCATAACTACTTAAAAAGTAGTGTGAGTAGGCAAAATCTACTTCAAGTACTTCAAAAAGTAGAAGTACTTCGTTACTGACCACCTCTGCTGTGTACAGCATTAAAACACGAATGTGACGTTTCAATACCGGAACTGCACTCGTTGATATCAAGCTATACAGTCGACTTAAATCTTGAAAGATAGCGATCATTCCAGTGTAACCAGTGGTAGCTTTTTCTTTCGTTTAAGCGCTTTTTTTCAAGTATTGTAGCGAATAAACGTGGAAATCCGTGTACCAATCAAGAAGATGATTCCTTACAGATATGTCAATCATCAAATCTTTGCACTTATCCCATAGTCCCAAAGTCCCATATCCCGATAATCATCAAGTCTCTGCATGCGGTAGAGGTGCATAGTTTTGATGTAGTCTATCCTTGCAACCATGCGATACTAGATATGGCCATATCCAGCGCCTGGCTAGAACCTTGACGTGGTGTGCCGGCTTATTACTGATGTCAGCCGAAAGCTTTCCAGATTAATGTGGTCTATTTAGCCTGCAGCAGTTTTGTATCGCTGTTCTCTTGTTTCACGCTACATGACATACATCTTCAAGATATGAGATACAGTTCACTGGGTCACTTCAATGACAATGTATGATAAAACAAGGCTGAAGCTACGATTACATACTTATAGTGGGTCCCGCTGGAAGTCTCGTTCAGACCCCCCAATCGAAGGGCCACCACTGAGTGTAACTGCAGCAGAAATAATATTAGTGCATGTCGCGACCATATTAGTAGAAATTCGCGTTCTACTTAATACCCAACAGTTTGAAAGTCGACATTGTAACTAACTAAAGTTCGTTCTCTAAAGTGATTGCCTAATCGCGTCGAGCAAGTGCGACGGTGAAGATATCGCACAACCCATTTTGTCAACGGGTTAAAGGTCAACTGCATCTTCATGACAACTTTGCGGAATCATGTTCAGAATTTTTTTTCATAACGAAATTACCGACTCTCCGTGTTTCAACTCAATCGGAATTTGCCGTAATTTTGACTGAAAGTTCCAATATTGGCAAGTTTACAGAAAAAGCAGAATGTGCATTGTGACGTCAAATGAGTGACACATATTATCAACACCGGTCACAGCGGCTGTTTGTGTTCACGCAGTTTTTATTCTAGTCAGTTATGGCCGAAGTTTCCATTGTAACGGATTTGCCAAGCGATATTGAGACTGAGTCCGAGTACTCGGATGTCGAATGTAAGTATCATTTTTGCACGTACTTACAAAATTACTGTTTAAATGTCGGATTGGTTCAGGTGTTGATGCGCTCGATCCCAGGTCCGTGGAACCCCTTGCAGCTTCATAATGATGGGTCATGATCATCCTAGCTTGCTCAGCGCAAGCCGCTCGTCGAGACTACATGAAATACAGTTGTATATATAGTCTGTAGTGTAATAGCTCGTTTCAGTTCAGTCATGTATCTTGATAAGTTTGTGCTGTAAGGAGGTTCCGAGAGTTACTGACAGAATTAAAGTGTATCACAGAATTGCCAGGATTCAATTCAGTGTGTCTGAACGTGGATGTATTGGAAATGTCCTACCATGGATATCAACAGGAATATGGCCGCAGAATAATAACATCGAGTTCGATGCATAAATATTGGATGAGTCTCTGATTCGGTTGCCAAATACTTTTCTCGCANTAATACANTTNTTTTCACTTTTCAGGAAGTTGAAACATACTNNCNACAGAAATTGTGTTCGCTGGGTATGNGGATTCTGTGGCAAAANCCTGCCTGCATGCGTTGTTACTGCTGNCCGAACAAAATTTACGNCAAATTCTTACNNAGGATTCCAGTTCAGTAACGCCACATTGTGAATGTACAGTTGTATTCCAAATAATAAACGCATACAACTAATCGTCCAAAATAACTACTGTGTCAGGCAGAGAAGCATATCGGGTTTTATGTCGGGCAATAGCTTCCTTTCTGCTAATTTTGATTATGCTGCTAGTCAGAGGAGGTGGAACGGTCTCAGCACAATCGCTGAACTCAACAGTTTCTGGTCCAGTTCTGATGAGTGCTTGAACTTCTTCGCCAAGCTCATTGCAGTAATCTAGAACAGGCATAACAATATGACGAAATCTTATGATGCAGTCAGATCAACGGCAGTTACCAAATGTTGAATTTTCAAGTATCTTGTGTCAAATATCTTGTGGACCGAACATTTCTCATTTTCTACTTTTTTTGACCGCGGTGCTTCTTCTTTCAACATTTTCTGAGTTTTTGAGCAATTTTCATTGAAATGCAGGATTGCCAACTGCATCCTACAAAAAATGCATAATTGATGAGGCTAGTAATTATGCCAAAATCTTATATAGGTTGTTTTGAATAGGCGAGACACTGCACGGTACGTACCTGGCTTTTTGACGGAAATATGGTTGTAGTGATATAACTTTGGGCAGAAATGATTGAGGAGGGCATTGAATGATTCACTTCCAGCAGTGTTTCCATTCGGCGATAGATGGCGTACCGGTATGTCATTTTCATCGCAAATCCTTTCATATGCCAATGAATCTGAAAATGGATTATCATAATGGTAAACAACAGAATCAAAGATGCTATTCATTGTAACTTAAATATAGGCCTATATGTATCATGTATATATGCTGAATGGAGCAGTTTGTTTCTTCAGTCAAGTAGGCTATTTCATCTTTAAAGGATGTAACGGCATCTACACTACCCGTAAATTAAAATCTGGAGTATGAGCAGTTTGTGCAGTCTTGCTTGATTCTCAGTGTGCAACCTAAACCAGACTGTTGCACGTCCGACTCTGATTGACACATTGGACAATGTTGAAAAATGCTCACCAGCTTATTTCTGTCCACAATCACAAACTGGGTCTTGCTATTCTCCAGACATTCCTCTGAATCTGAATGCCTGCAAATCAATATCTTGGTGAAGACTTGGTACAAATATGATTACACTGTTCAAGTACTCACACTGACTCGCCATCTAACTCTGTTGGGTGGAAGCTATCTTGACAGGGATTGGATAAAACTTTCACAGTCTTCATAATCCTCTCCAGCAATAGGGTTTGGACAGCGATGAAAAGACACTTTGGGTACCGAATATTGCGTATTCGAGCGACCATACGCGACACAAGATGTACCTCCGTGCCTCATCTTCTTCATACCTTCCATATTCACAATCAAATCCAGTATCAAAATCAATCCCAACACGAATAACCATCTGTTTACCACACTGAGCTATACCAGGACTTTTGCCGTGTCACTCACGTGACGTCATTTCATAGCTGAATGATTTCATATCCGTTTTTCAGCTTTTCGATTTATAATTTAAATTACTTGAAAACTATCATGTAATTTCAATTTTTATTATTTTATTCATATTCCTAACCACATAACGTACGAAATAAGGCAAAGTCATTTTTTAGATGCAGTTGACCTTTAAGAAACGATGACGCGCAGCCGCGGCAGCTGGAGCGTGAAGGTCTTGTGGAAATTTTAATGAATTGTAGCTCCATTACGGTGGCGAACTGAAGAAAATGGCTGCAGTCAAATTTTGTTTTGCGTTCCTAAGATCCTCTGCTAGAACGTGGGTGAATTCGACATGTATGGTTCACTGAATTTTAGAAACAAATTGTGCTCGCAGGGGTTTGTGAAGGGCATGATTATCTTAATTATAACTTGATTAAAAACTGAAACTTAGAACTGCAACAGGACTTCTTGGCTGCATTTGAGAATATTTGATTCGATTTTACACTCTCGTTACAGTTGAATTCGGGTCACAGCATTTTAAGAATCTTTGACTCCAGCTACTATGTATTTGCCCGACTTGTACTACGGCTCTACACAAAACCAAGGGAGTCCTGTTTTCCGGTAAGTTTTGGCGTCGCCGTTGATGCTATACAAGACGGAGGGAGTTCTGTTTTCCCAGATGGTTTTTGCATCGAGTGTGGAATCCCAGCTAACGCTACACAAGACCAAGGAAGTTCTGTTTTCCCCGTAAGTTTTTGCGTCGAGTGTGGAAGTGAACGTTCCGCTGACGCTACAAAAGACCAAGCGAATCCTGTTTTCCGGTAAGTTTTGCCGTCACTGTGGAAGCCGCGCTGAAGCTAAACAATAACAAGGAAATTCTGTTCTCCGGAAAGCGTTGGCGTCGAGTGTGGAAGCCAGGACCGGGAGAATCACCAGGGTGGCGAGCTTGGAAGCCAAGCTGGTACCTTCTAGGACCAGCCAATGTCGTTTGCATTTGCGAAAAAGGCCGACACAATCAACCCGGTTCCCGTCGTTCCTGGCGGCCCCATGGTCGCCGACGTCGAGTCCATTACCAAAACTATTACTTTTTCCTATGTAGCTACCGATATCCACACATATATAGCGTATTTAACACTTATTGTGGATGCCAAGGAGTCTGGAGACTTTAGGAATCGCGTCTTTCCACAACATGGGCCTTAGGAGGACAGCTGTCTATACGGTGTGACCTTGGGCGAGGGAACGCGCCGAGTTAAGAGGTCAAAACAGTTGACCATGGATGTCCCTTTGACGGAAATCAACCTCGACCACTCTCCATCGACCCGAAAACCACGTTTTGCTAAGGGTCCAATTAATCTCAACCCGATATAGTACCAAAATCAACATCTGCCCTTTGTGATTGAACCAGCAGAGCCAGAGATATGAAAATGGAATTCAACCGCCTCTCAGCCCAAGTGGCCGATCTTGCCGAGGTGCCACAATAAAGTAGAACTGAGGAAGTCACTGGGGCGAAGAACAGACAGCCTACACGGGGCGATGAAACGAAGCCTACACGGGTTCCCACTTCCCCTATGGATAGGGACAATATCACATCCAAACAATTTTAGAGAATCTTTAATGAGTTTAAAAAATAAATATATAGGGTCATGGGAATCATGGGTTTAGTGAATGGATGAATGGGGACATGAGAATGTGAGTGTTCACTTTGAACGTGTATTAGTATGATATCCTCTAAATGAGATTGCTTGGAAGTAAGATTTCGGCAAAATAACAAAATATAATCAAAGATCCAAAAGAGGAAGTGGCGATTGCAGGATAACACGAATTTATTCGTATACGGGGTAATATTTCGGCCAGTAATGACGGTTGTAAGACAGAAATTGATATTCAATTCGGCATGTTTCACAACGAGGAATCTACGGTGAAACGTATATCTTGGGCAATGGATTAAAACTATTCAGTGCAGTGGAAAGTGAAAATGGTGGTTCCTGACACGATAACTCAAGCTCAACGGCAAAATCACATCCCCATCCCCACACGAAAATATCCTGTCTTTCATCTTGCCCTCAGCTATTAAAGGAAGGGATTTAATCTCGTATCACAGTTGCTTCTGGATCAATATATGAGTCAAATAATATCTAGCAATTTGATACAGACAGACATCCAAGATCAACCCTGAGATTTCATGCCTATGGTGGGTTCGGCGAAGTGGAAGACTGGAAGTTACCTCGCGAAGATATGTTATGAATCTTATGATCACTATAGGATAATTTCAGCATCATAGCGTTGATCGTCCAATTACTAAAAAGTGCAGGCCATCGGGTTTTCAACCAGTGGGCCATGACCGTGTGGTAATATCGAGCGCTGACTATTATTATATTTGTTTTGAGAACCATGGGATTTACTTTTAATCGCAACATATAATCGCAACATATGCTCACTACCAGTATCTTATGCGACTATCTTAAAATTTTTGGATTTAAAGTATTACTGGGCGTCCAGACTTTAAAAGCTGGATTAATAAAAAATTGCGACGGCTAAAAGATCTCAACTTCGCGCTCCAAACACTTCTCGCTACGTGCCGATGTGCACCGCACCCGGGCATAGACTGGAAAACGCTTGCCGAGATTTTACATGGTCGACAGCCGCGCAATTTGTTAAGTTTGTGCTCGCCCTTCGACAAATCGAAACCCGTTACGCCTGGACAATCAGTCACTCACTTTGAGATTGATTCCTCGGTTTACGCTCGCAGTTACCGATACCGACGCGGACCAAAGTAGGTTGCTGGCGTGGTGACGGAAATACTGAGGCGTGTTGTGTACATTATAAAAACAGATCATGGGTATTGGAGGAGGCACAAAAACCAACTCCAACCACGCTTGATTTCCACTGGTCATGATACAGCCACACAAGAAGTTGCTCAGTCACAAGCTGAGCAACCATTGGTCAGACATAGGGCACAACGTCCTGCAGCTAGTCCTGCTCGAACGTCGGGCAGACGTTATCCGCTTAGAATTAGGACCCGAACTGATTTGTATCGGCCAACGTAAATTACCTTGTACTTTAAACTTACAGGGGGGACTGTTCTGTTCGTGCATTTTACGTTGGTATCGTTTGTCTCTTATTTGTCTAGGATTAGTAATTACCGCCAATCATTATTTCCTCGTGTGTCGTGCTTTGTATTTATACCCTGTGTTCTGTTGTCTACTGGTCTTTCGTTTACCTGTACTCTGGATCTTGTCGCCTGTCTTAAAGTTATTCTGCTGTTAATATATACTGATTTCATATTCAACCTCGTCGTATTGAGTTGTTGTTCAAACAAGATCAAGAACATAACAAGAAGAATATTACGGAGTTGCTGTGGCCGTTTGAACCCACGGCCTTTGGCACGAAAGACTGTAAACGACTCAAACATTATGCTAAACAAAGTCGGACTTAACACACTACCCTGGGGAGTGCCATTTTTTAGAATGTAGGTATCGGATAGACTCTGTCCTACGCGTACTTGGAAAGTGCGATTGCTGATAAATGAATACATCCATTTCAAGATGTTGCCGTATATTCCAAGCTTGTGAAGCTTATAGATCACACCTTCTCGCCATACCAAGTCATACGCTTTCTGAAAATCAAGAAATACTGCTATCGGGCGCTAGTCTTATCCCTGCAGTCTCAGCCCGAGGTAGGCTACAATTGCCGTCCGCAAAGGAAAATAATGCGCTCTATGAAGAAATCAGAATTTAGAGTTACTTGCGTCTCATGAAAGGAGTTTTTCTTTTAGTTTGGTCTCGTGCTCGTGAGCGATACCAATCATTTCAGTAGCGCAATCTTTCCTGGAGTTAGCGAAATAGCATGGTTGTTTTGTTTATTTCATACATAACAGTGGTGCTTATCGCCTATTAAGGTTATGTGCTCCACGACAATGATTTGGTAATGTTCAGGTTCTCTGCTTTCGTAATCTTCCGGACGACTTCCACACTCGAGCGCTTCCCACATCAGTGTCTCTCGGTATGTGTGCTCCCGGAACTTCATCTTTGCTGCCGGCTTTCATGGCTCGGCTCACCATCAATCTGGGCTTTGTTTTGAAACGATGCGGAGCCCTGAGAACCCACCGATACGTAGAAGTTGGTCAGAACGGGGTTTAAGAAAGTTGTAAATAACAATGTTGTTGTTGTTTATTAAACAAAAAGATTTGGCGCTTATCGCCTGACGGCCTTTTGCGCCCCGGTTAATAACCTAACCATGTACACTGTACAGGTAAATCTGATCAGTAATCACGTATGCGGAGAGATTATAAGACATAGTAGAATGTACATGTACATCAGTGATTCCCAAACTGTATGCCGCGGCACATTAGTGAAGAAAAGATGTCCACATTGCCCAGTGCTCAAAATCACGAAGTGAAGAAATTCAACAAAGTGTGGGTGAACGGAGAGATTACTGGTTGCCTTTCGCATTAATCAGTACCCAAGGAGTAGATCTTAGTTTCATTAGGGTTGGTGACTCCTGATCTATATATACTATCAATTCACCAAACCAAATAACCATACATCGTCAACTAATTGCCGCATTTCCCCGTGTACTTGACAAAACGAGATCCATTAGGCCTAATTGATATAAATCACACGATTTGATGATCTCGAAATGTTGTGATCAGCATTTCAAAACGGATTTTCACAATTACCGATACGCGGTTTCAGAATCGATTTCCAGTAATGATCGATAATTCTACATCGTTACTGGAAATCGAATTCGAAACCATGCATTCGTTTGGTACCTGTACCTGTTGACGTCGCGGCTTAACACCAATCAACCATTCAGGACCGCCGAATGTTGTGTTTTGTATTGTTTGTTTGTTTGTTTTGTTTTATTAACAAAACATTGGCGCTTATCACGTATAAGGTCATTTGCGCCAAGTACAGTAATTTCAGTAACGTCAGATGTCCTTAAGGCAGGGGTGGGCAAACTACGGCCCGCGGGCCGCATGCGGCCCGCAACATCGTTCTGTGCGGCCCGCGAGAGTCTAAAGAAACTAATTAAAAATATAGATAAAATTAAACATACTCAATTTCGAATTATTGTAGGGACTTGATTAAACTTTTTCTTAGTATCTTAGTATATTTCACCATGATAATTTTAAGACAATGGTTCCCAAACTGGGGTGCACGCCCCCCTTGGGCATGTGAAGGCAGCTGAAGGGGGCGCGAAGCTGAGCTCAACTGAAAAAACTTTTCGCGCTTCGCGCGATTGTAATCCACTACATAACAGTGTTGGGATCAAGTCACTACCTTCGAGTCACGAGTCATTTCGAGTCATTGCACATTTTGACTCGAGTCAAGTCAAGTCAATCGATTTTCGAAGGTGACTCGAGTCAAGTCAAGTCATTCGATTTTTGGAGGTGACTCGAGTCAAGTCGAGCCAAGTCAAGTCAAGTCACGAGTCAAGTCACAATTCAAGTCAAGTTGGCTTTTCGAAGTATGAGACATGATTATATCATTGCATTTTGCTGGCTGTCTGAAATACAGATTGAGTGGTCATTGATTCTGAACCAATGAACGAATATAGAGTTAAATATACGCGCAAGAAGGCGCTGCATCGCTCACATATACGTGGAACTGCTAAACTACGTAAGTAATTGCATAGCCTCAGTTTATAGTTACCAGCCAAAATAGATAATAGAGAAACGAATTGATAAGATGCAATATACATTCGAGCCTGCGCCAATGGTTAATGACTATATAAACTATATTCGAATTCAATTTCAATTAACCAAGAGGTTTGGTTAAGGTAAGAACAGAAAGCAGAAATACACATTTTACTATTAAACAACTTTACTATACTAGTTTACGACACCGTAAGCTATAAGATTCTATCACTTCGTTTGCGGTCAATTTATTTGGGAAAGAACAATGGATGCAAAGTGAAACGCACGATCATTGAATGATTAGTCGCACTAGCGTTTCGCGAGCAACCTGACCATATGCAAGATACAATGATTTTTATCGACACCGATTACTTGATGACTTGAAATTGACTCGTGAATTTTGCTCCGAGTCACGAGTCAATCCACATTTTTGATACGCCGAGTCAAGTCAAGTCAAGTCATTTTAGCAAAGTGACTCGAGTCAAGTCAAGTCATACGAAAAAAGTGACTCGAGTCTAACTCGAGTCAAGTCATGACTCGAGTCATCCCAACACTGCTACATAATTATTGCTCTGTATTTAGTCTGAATTTCATAGTTCAAAATCTCTCATCCACAGTCGTAACCTTCCGTGCCATCAAACTATCCGTTAGGTTTGCTAGCATCATGGGTGCGTTTCACCGTCATAAAGGGGGGGGGGGCGTGTCTTAAAAAGTTTGAGAACCACTGTTCCAAGGTAAATACTCCCTATAATAATTTTGATGTTTAATTTCTGACGCGACAGCCCGATCTCAAGGCCCAGCAGTTTGAAAGGATTCAACTGCTAAACATCACAGAAATCCTAAACGATATTTACATAATTCGGATCACGAGTGGGATTTCAAATTGGCCACTCCAGTTTAAATTATCTCAGTGATGTGCTTATAAAAAAACGATTCGCGCGTGTCGTAGGTAGATTCCTTCTCGGTATGCGTAGAATTGGGGTATTTATATTTTATCTACACATAGTAGAAGTGTGTTTGAAGCTAGCATTAATAAGATGCTGTCAGCATTGTGTGTCCTGGAACTGAACCAAAAGTGGAATTAGTAAATCCATGAACAGATCGCTGCTCACAGATTTAAATTTCAATCCGGTTCTAAGAATCGGGACAACCGACTTTCATCTCTATAGTTTTGACAAATTGGTTATTGAGGTCGACCAGCCGATGAAATCTCGCCACTATGTTTCTGACGCGAGTACGATATCATCAAAGCAATGTTTGGTTTGTTTTAAATAAGTACATATATTATCTCCATGTCCTCACTATATTATCAAATACCAATATTGCGTTTTGGTTTATAATCCCAATTTTGTATAGTGCGGCCCGCGACTGGATTTAGATGTTGAATGCGGCCCGCGAGCTCAAAAGTGTGCCCACCCCTGCCTTATTAAGGTCTTTCATCATATTACGGACGACTTCCATGCAGGCACTCTTCCACCACCAGTCTCTCTCGCTTTCCATACGCCCGTAACTTGTTTCTTTACTGTCGACTTTCTTGGCTCGGCTCACCATCATTCCGGGCTTTTAGAAACACTGCTAAGGCAGCGAGGTGAGTCCCGATAAACCTCTGACACATAGAAAAGTGGCATAGTCGACACCAGAACTAACAACCATTGGTGTTGCTTAACACACCACGCCACTTGCTTCCCCAAGTGCACAGAATCGTAAACGGAATTTTCACCTCTACCATTGCACGGTTTTGGAATCGATTTTTCGTAATGGTATTGACCTAATCATCAGACCTGTCGACGCCTCGGCTTAGTAATTCTATATACTACCGATTAAGCCTTCAGAGTCGTACGAAATTAGCAAGTGTTTCCTGCGCGCAATTGTATGACTCAGGTGGAATATACACTAGCTTCACGTGGTGCAAAGTACACGAATGTGCTATAATTCGTGATTCAGGGGACTGGGGATGGGGTCAAACTTTTCCACTTCGCAGATGTTCCAATCTGTTCAAACCTCCGAATCATGAAAAGTTATTCATCATAAAAGCCTAGTTCTTAGCGGGAAGCCGTAGATACCAGTTCCACGTGTGGTCAGTAGCAATTTTCAAGTAAGTGAAGATTTTTATAGGCCTAGTTGTGCTCAAAAGTCTGAACGCTGAACGCATAGAAGCGGACGTGTAGTCAAAAAATTTAACTAATTGGAGTTAACAGTGCAAGTTGACAAATCCTACAAGAGACGATCAGTAACGAAGTATAGACCTAATTTTTCGGTGGAATTAAGTAGCTTCTGCGTACTTGCACTATACTGAATCAAGCAATTATATTTTAGGCTACTTCCACTTCCGCTTAACAGTTTTCATTTTTAATCAAAGCCAGCCCTAAAATACTTATTTGCACACTTGTAAATCTCTACTTCTGCTTGAGTGAAAATTTAGGACGGTAATTCTACTTCTACTTGAGAACCAACGATGGCTACTTTTACAACCTCTGTTGAGTAGCCTACTCGGGCAAAGTAGTAGTAGACCGTTGGTGACGACCACCTCAGCCAGTTAAAATCTACTGTGACTCAAAAGTTTGGAGCAAAAGACGCCTTACACTCTTCCTGTGTAGGTAACTTAAAAATCGGCGTATCCTGATATAAACCGAAATCAAAACTACAACATGTTGCATTTACATTATGGATCTGTATGTCAGCATAGCCTACGTTGCGAATTCCGTGATTTCTCCATAATGAATATTTCATTCGTCCTGCATAAACCCCCTTACTAACTCGTCACGCACTACATGACTATATGATAGTTCAATTTATCTGGAAACCTTGGACGTAATTCGTATATTAAAAGAAGAAGAATCATTGACATTCGCAGTGATCGCAAGACGCCTAGGAACAACTGGGAAATGCGGAAGCTTATGTACACAAAATAATGCTGTGTGTTTGCAGTGAAGCGTTTAATATATCTCTCGTGCAGTCGGACATCAATGTTCAGGTCGCGGTTTACGTCCTCACGGCGTCGCCAAGTCCAAGTACCGATTTGTAACTTCCCATACCATATTTTCCATCTGAAAGTATGCCATAGCTATTACTATAGTCGCTCATTTCAAGTTTGTTGAATGATGCGGGATCGTCATCACCAAATATGCTGTAGATACAGGGTGTTGAAGGCCCAGAGAAAGAGTGAGCTGATCTCC
>ATSW01015338.1:0-12234 GCA_000444245.1 Botryllus schlosseri | reverse complement strand
GCAGGAATTGATGAACATTTTGGTATGAATTAATAAAATTATAATCATTTTGTTCAAATCGAAAAAAAAGTCCCGCACAAACTAACATCAATTTTTGACACTGGTCCATATATGGAAAAAAATTAAAATTCAAAGATATTCTTTGCTACAAATTTAATCTTCATATATATGTCCTTTTGCATTTCTTGTAAAGTTCATCCATCAATTTGACTTCCCTTTCTGTTATTATGTCAGTGCCAGGGACATCTTCGACGGACATATCCGACTTCCAATGGGGCTGGGGGGTACTTTATCGCTGCAGGACATTCGACCGCAAAGATAGCAGCAAATAATCTTTGGTATATTTTAGAGCCCGACCGATATTTGATTTTTTTGGTCGATACCGAAAAAACCGACATCTCACACCTTGACCGATAGCGCTAATACATTCAGTCGATATTCAAAAGAAGTTGGATGTAGCCTATACATAAACACATTTTCAAAGCTTCAGAGGGCATTTATTTGAACATCTTTACAGTTATTGTTATACTTGAACATGAAATGAACTGCATCTGGACACCTGTAAAGTGTAAGCTATCTGAAATAAATCAATATTCTCAGTCTAGCGGTCAAAGACGATAGTTTTCTGACTTTCTACCTCCATGTTGGGACGTCACACGCAAATTGCCGTTAATTTTTCAGCTCCAATGGCCGATACCGATAATTCTTTCAAAGTGTGATATCGTCTCGATATTATCGACAAACCGATAATCGGTCGGGTTCTAGTATATGCCATTTTTAGACATCTGGTTAGAATACCAGTCTTCCTGACACGCATTTGCGATGAATAAGCATGTTATCTCCAGAGTTATTCTCCACCTGGGGATTTGGAAGTATACGCAATAACGGCCCTTGAGCACCATCTCGCATTGCGTAGAGACGGAACTTTATGCCATTTGATTAGTGGTAATCTAAACTATTTTCTTTGAAAGAGCGGCATGTTCTGCACATGTCATAGATAAACTTAAAATCATCCCTACATCCTCGGTTTTCTAATATTTTCATCTGAAATTCTGGCTTGGTGGATTGCACCTAGTTTTCGTAGTGTTTTACCACATCATCTCCAAATTTGTAACTGAGAGTTGGATTTGTTTAAGACGTTGGATTGAAGAACTCTAATNATATGCTTTAAGAATCGATAATATGATGTTGGCAGACAATATATTGTGGTTTATGAAAANCCNTGCTCATCATTGCATTTNGCAGTTTCGAAACAACGCCATTNTGNCGTCCAGTATCAACAGATGCTACGGTGTCACATAGGCCTATGATATATGANATTTTCAAATTTTCCTATNCATCATATTCTTCTNATCGGTTTTCTAGACCGCTGAAAATANCTANAGTTGTTCTACTTTCGCCTTTTCNAACACCCAGTTTGATTTGTGTCAGACAAATTGAAATTATACGATATATACAATCGACATCTAAAATTGGAATTAATAATTATTTAATAAATATTTAATATTGACTGTAAACAAGAACACGATAGGAATAATTCAATCTGGGCGATCAAAATGTACCAAAATACTATTTTAAATCTTTGCAATTGGAATTGAGTCAGTTAAATTCAAATCAGTCGGTATATATATTATATAGTCTGTATCTACAAAAGAAAGCCTATCCTTCATACAGTGAAAACTGGAACATTTTTGTGCGGGAGGTTTTTGTTCAAACAGTCTTAACTTTTGTGAGTTTTGAAATCAGGACACAAAAGTTCATCATTTGTGACTACAGGACACACAAAATTTTGAAATTTTTTTCCTAGTCATAACACTAACGCACACGGCATTCAAGCGTGCTGTAACTGTCAAGAATGACGAATTGGATTTAAAAGGTGTCAGAAAAACAACACGCCTGTTACTAGCATTGTATTCATAAAATGAAGTAATGTCTTCTATCGTGTTTTGTTCATTACAATATGCGCAGAATAGTGGGCTAGATGTGTCTATAAGAAAAGATTGACCAAAAACATAGTTGAAAGCTTGTTATTGAATAGTTAGGGGCTCATAGAAGTTAGCGTTGCGTTAGGATATGTAATAGATCCATCAATTTCTTATGACAGCTATGTGCGAAGTTTCCGTTTGTTTGCGTTCCAAGAGTAATATAGGTATGTCCTCTAAAATTGAAACATAAAATCGCGAAAGCGATGGCGCGAAAAAGCGTGGATTTTAGGAAATTCCCGAAGGAGCCCTATGTCTGAATATTTATCAGCGTTGGATATCATTCGTAAGGGCACAAATAAAAGTGAATTGCATAGCCATTGCGCGTAGCCTCTGCTTACGTGGAAACGCTGTTGCATCTCGCCCAAGAAAACTCCAGACTGTCGCATTTGAGGAGGCCTTCGTATCCATCTGGATTAAAGTAGCAGCCTATGCATCAGGGTTGCCATACGTCCTCGTTTAGGAGGATTTGTCTTCTTTTTTGACGTTTTTGAAAGTGTCCTCGGAGGACGCCCAAATGTCCACTTTTTTTCAGTTTTTGTCCTCTTTCTTGAGAATTTCGGGTAAATTTAGGAAAATTTTGACAGAGATACGGTAAATCGCAGCACTGAAGTAATGCTCCAGCGGGAAAAAGCGTAATTCGTGGTTCGAACCAGAAAGTTGACCTTTTTTTAGTCAACCGACTATACGAAGTGCAAAATTATTATTATCTTTTCAATATTTTCCTTCGACATTGCAAGTCTGAAAATTTTGAAAAAGTGTCCTCTTTTTACATTTTCAAAACATTATAACCTTACTATACATTATACAAGCAAAACTAGGCCTACCGGGAAAAGTGGACACGATCCCTACAAGGACACTACGGAAAAGTAGAAGGGTATGACCTTGCTGATGACCAGTGGTCTTCAGCTTTAGGGGGCCAAGAAAGATATGCTGAGATTGATATAGAGGCGATAAGTCAAACGAGTTTTGGAACCACTGATTTGAGCTAAGCGACAAGCGAAGCAATAGGATCACTAAATACAGACACATGTTAAGTTCAAAGTTTTTAATGCAATATTGGCGAGCAGAGGTGCCCCGCAACGGGGAAGTACTTCTATTTTTTCTGCTACTCAAGTAGGTTTCGCTTACTTACTACTCGAGTGATTATGATTCCAACCATTTTGATTTCAATATTCACAGATTTTGTACAGATATCAGATATCAGATATCAGATATGTCGTTGGTAATACCAGTACCGGTAAGTAATTTCGGTATAAGTGTATTAGCAATTTTTATCGGTTCAATACACCACAACATGAAAAGATAGGAATGTGTGGAAACGACTTGGAGTATTCTTTGGAATCAGACACCCACTTTTGACAAGGTGATGTGAAGAGGAGGCATGCACACTGAATGAAAAGTAAAAGAAGATAGTATAGAAAAGCAAGCGACAAAAAAAGGGGTGGCATGTCATGGAAGGCGGGATCGATAGGCCAGGTCATGGTCCGGTAATCTTGAGTAGTTACTGTGTAACCAAACATTAATTTTACTGGAAGTTGAAAACGGTCGAGTTATTCTTTTGAGGTAATTAAATAGAGGTTATGTTGAAACTGATACTAGATTATAAGTCAAAATAGTTTCGTGTTTTGCAGACTAAAATTGCTCCAATCTAACGAATAAAATAAACTGTTGGAACGTGGTCGAGTAGTGTAGGATGACATATCTTGGATTCGTATATGACAGTAGCCTGTGACGATTTTGCAGATCACATATTCTACCTCCATGATTACTGCGAAAGGCTGTTTCAATACTATATATTTTCCAGCCAAGTTTAGACACTGACGCTACTGTCTGGTGGTTGTGTTGGTATAATTGATGAATGACAACAGATACATATCAATAAACACAAATATATCAACGTATATCATTTGACTCGGTGATTTTTGTTTCATTTTTTTATTTTGATACAGCCCACTTGGTCTCGTTCATATGCTCGCCAACTCTAACTAACCTTGGCCCGATAAAAGCACCAGTATTTGGTTGACAGGAATTTGGCTTTATGGAGATGGTTAGGCCTATATTGAGTGGTGATGTTTGAGTAGTGGTCATAAAAGTCTATCTTCTGAAAAATACTCCTGCTAAGGAAGCAATAATTCTTTTTTCTGGTGTTGAGCTGCAGTAGCGCTCGTCAAGATCGAGTACCCTAGTGATCCAATTCCTAATTGAGTATTAGGCTCTGATTGGAGTATTCTGATAATACTCCTCCTCCCCTTAGCCTCAACAGAATAGAGTTAGAAAGTTAGACTACATCTTTTAATTATGCAACCTCAAAGCGAATAATGTATTTTTTAAACACAATAAAAGTAATTTGATATTTTTCCATCATATCTATTTCATTGCGGCCTGATCATTACTTCACAGAGATGCAATTTCCAGCTTTCTGCTAGATGTTTTAGATGCTGAGATATGATTAATCGATGTTTCAAGGCCTGAAAGAAAGTATCAAAATTAAAATTATCGTAGATAACAAAACTCATACAAGCGAGGGCGGTATAATTTCAGTATTGAAAAAATTAATCCCTCTCTATTCAACTCAAATCATTACAATTAATACACGATTTGGATTGAGTACGCGAATCATTGTACCCAGCCCAGTTATAAGTCTATTACACCTACTGATACATTGTTTTTCAATCACAAATTCAGGCCTCAATGAAGTTATAATAAAGTCACCTTCGCAATATTGCAGGTGTCTACAAAAATGGAGGAAAGTTTGATGTTTACATTGATAGCAAGGAAGTCAAGGAGTTCTATGCAGTAAGTCAAGTGCTGATGATGAATATTATTATTTTATGAAACAGTAAGCTGAAGTTGTACCGAAGGATGCCCTTCCTACAACAACTCTATCCATTTACCCGGGCTCAGGATCGGCACGGGGATGGAATATTGGTCGTCATTTGCTGGGTTTTAAGGTGCAGCAGCGATACAAAACCACTGAGCTGTGGTGGCCGACTAACACTATATAGGGAGAAGCCTTGTTATATTAACATGGTAACGTAAATACCAGGCATCAATCTGCTGCTGAATATTTTGCATATTCTATTTAGGAACAGAATAAACTTGAAAAGTACTGTTATTGTTATGTTCCTCCGTTAACAAACAATGATCCATTCTTGTGCTTAATAAGCATATATCAAAATTAGTTTTTAATTTTTTTTTTTAATTTTTTTTTAATTTCATGAGATAAATCTGTTTGCATCCATATGCGTGGGCCAATTAAATTTGGAGTCACAAAACCCTGCCCCCACGATGTCATTGCCACAAAAACCGGTATAATTTGTGATGCAAAATTGCCTAGTCGCCCTTAATACCTTGATTTTTTCTCTGTAGCAATATAACATCAAATTCTTCCTGTATCCGTAATGACCTAGTCTTTTCCTACCAAGAAGTGTGGTTTAATAAAAGCTGTATTACTGAAAGAGGGCCGTAAAGCATGATAGCACGTACCGATGCCGTAATCGATTGTTTGTAATATTCCTGTAATTGCGCTTCTCATTGTTCTCTGAGGAACTTGATTCATGATCTTATACTTTGCCTTCATTCAGGATCAGCGTATATACTCCTATTTTGCTTTTTGGAGTTGAGTTCATATATCTTGCGTTTTGTTCCAGGTAACAGATTCTGACAATACTTTGACAGTCAGCGCTAATGTTTCTCTAAATGATTTGATTGAGTCCTGTCGAACTCACTCTGAAGATTCGGAGATTTTTCCAGTTATGGCGAAACATATCGAGAAGGTAGCCAATACGCCAGTGAGAAATGTAAGTACACGCTACGATGCCATACAAATTATGGGCACAAGCCTTCATTTATTCCTGTTGAGTAACTATTCTCAGGTTGCATCTTGGATCGGGAATTTAATGATTAAAAAGCTACATCCTGAATTTCCGTCTGACATTTTCACACTTTTCGCTGCTTTCAACGTCAAAATCGCCGTCTATGATTGCGTTACGGAAGAACAAGCTGATCATAGCCTGACTGGCGACAATAGCTTCATGGATTTGGATTTGACCGGAAAGGTAATATTGCAGGGGTGTTGAGTCAGTGTTCGACGGAAGTGGTCAAATTGGTGAAATTTTAATCGAACACATAATTTAAGTACTGGGAACTGACTGGTCAAAGCTACTTCGAGTAGCAATGAATACCACATAGTGGGATAATTGAAGGAGTGAATACAGTTACAAAGTAATTTAAAGTAAATTGTCATGAGTTATCTCTATCAAATGTCTGCAGGTACATTGAAAATTGCGAGGTGTGTCATTTTTGCTAATGCAGAATGCCTAAGAGTGCTAGCAGCATAACCTTTATTGGTCATTATCACCGGCTCAGGTAACCAATAATTTCTTAGTACCAAGATAAAAGCATTGAAATCAAGTAAAGTCTAGACTAGGCCTGAAATTAAAAATGTATGTTTGTGAAGAAACTTCTTTTGGATTGAAGTTGTGTGATGGTTTACATGAAATATGAAATCTAATAAGCTATTTGAAGAACTCAAATTTTAGTACTAAAATTTTAATACTCCGATCCACAACCCAGACTATTGATGTCCATCTGTAAATGCTGTAAAATTGTTCTGTCCTCATTGAATGTAGCTCTTTTTTTCAGGCTAAAAGCACTGTGCTTGAAATACGTTATAATGAAACTTGGAATTTACGAATCCAATACATTTCGAAAGGTAGTTTGAAACGATGCATAATTGCATAAGGGGCATTTCTTACCACAATCATTTGCGGCACAGATGTCAATGTACTTTAACATTATGAGAGTTGTCTCTGATCATTGTCAAACACTTGTGTGAGATGGATCAATCATTTTAAAAGCGAGTGACGCAGTTGGTTAGACGCTGCAGTCTCGAGACCAATGGAAGTGGTATCGTATCCCGGTTCTGGCCATCTTCTATGTGTCGGACGTTTCTCTGTTCTCCACATCGCCGATCTCACCACTGCCGTTGTCGTTGCCGTTGTTATTAAGAAAGTAATTGGAGTAGGCTGACTCTGGATCTCCCTTCTTAACTGTTACGAAACAAGACGAAAAAGTGCACGAATATTTTATTAAAATACCATTGAAAAATTGCTGGTTATATCCTGGTGAGACCAAATACTCCAGTAAATAAACAATAAATGAACTCAACAAGAACAACGAAACGAAGCTGGCTACTCTCACCATGTCGCTTAAAATGAACACACGTGCGCTCCAAAGCAATATATGTGGCGAGTGAGCCATGAAAGGAAATAATATCCACCGTGACAAACACAGTGCATTGAAAAGCCCAGACTGGCCGAGCCGTGCACTTAAGAATGACAGCTTAGTTCTCACCTGATAAGATTAATGTGGTCCTTGTAATGTTTTTTTGGAATGTTGCATTGTCATTATTGAATTATGCACAGTGCTTCGGAATGAGTGATCATGTTACTTCAACCTGGCTAATAATAATGTTTTTCTTAGGTGATTTTGGCTTGCAAGATTCCCAAAGTCGCCCCGTCAACCGGCCGCAAGTTCAAGGCACTGAGCTATAAAATTATGCCACGGTCACAGGTGAGTCTTATTCCGACTGACTCTTTTTGGAATCTTCTACCGGGATGTATCTTCGTTGTGTGACAGAATTATGTAATTTAGTGGTACCGGTAGTGCATTTTTATGCTGATATATGTAGAAGAGAATTAACTGTTTTTTTCTTCATTTTTTACACAATAAACCAACTTTTTTATGCACATTTGCACACTCATGCATAGTCTTCTTTAGCGATTCTTAGACTTGCACTCTATAGCTATTTGCGTTACGTAGCCACATTTTTAGTTTTTTAGCAGAGATGCGACTTAGAAGATGGTATCATCAAATTTCAATATTTTGTTCCCTTGATGACTATGCATATAAGGAAATCATTAGAATACACAGTCGTCTTCATGTCTACATAATTGATGTTTTTTTTTAGTAAACTTTATCAGAAATTGATAGTATAGCATATTCTAAGGATTCAGTTCTGCACCAATTCAGCATTTTCTACAGAGAGAGGCTCTAAGAGGCTGTTTAATTAATGTCGCTGTCGGCAAGCATTTTTCATAGTTCCACAGAAGTCAAATATCGAAATTTTCTGCACTTCACTATTTTTTAAAGGGTATTTCATCCCGAATCAGCTTCCTCGTCTGCTCCTTAAAGTGCCTCACCGTCAGTTTTATAGTTAAATAGTCTGCTCAATCGCAATTCCCTCTGTCTCAGAATTCACACGCCTACGTAAACGCTGCGTTCTCTGCTTCTGTTACCAACGGCGTAATCCACAACGCGAGTATTTCGATGGGCGGTATCAACAAGGACTTTGTACGCGCTACCAACACCGAAAAATATCTGGAAGGCAAAAATGTGAACTTGGAATCGACTTTGTCAGGTACGAACCTTTACCAAGATTTTGTATCATATGCGACACGAAAATCAACAAACATACCAGGGTTAGGTAACATTTATATGCATCATACTGGCCACTCTGCAGGCTACCCAATCAGGCGTACAATTCAGTCTGTCTGGTAATACGGCACCATCCTTATAAGGGGCAAGAAGTTACATTCGGAAAAGAAATGGAATTCCATATGTAGTCCATATCTGTATTTAAGATCTGTTAAAATTAATTTTAAGTTGGACATTCAATTATTCTTGACTTTCAGGTTTTATAAGACTTTCGAATGAATTTATTACGAGCTTGCTCCCTGGCCAATCTGATCACTGTAATCAGTAGGGCTGTTCAAAAAATACTTTTTTCCTGAATCTTGCTGGCTACGTGATTAAATTGTTAGGTTGCCTAAAAAAACGACGCACACCAAATTTGAATTCATTCCAACCGGTAATCGCGGATTTCGTACAGTTTGAAAATTTTGAATTTACCCAAAAATGCCAAAAAAAATTTTCTTCAAATTTTTCTGTCAACCCCATGAAATTGTTGCACTGTCTTAAAAAACGATGCAAAACAAATTTGACTCAATTTCAACCCGTAGAAGCAGAGTTTTTTGAGTTTTTCGATGAAAATTCTTGGATTATCCACGGATCGAGGATAATCCCCGAATTATCAAAGAAAAACTAAAATAACTCCGCTTCTACTGGTTGGAATTGAGTCAAGTTTCTGCATTTTTGGGTAATTCAAAATTTTCAAACTGTACGAAATCCGCGATTACCGGTTGGAATGCATTCAAATTTGGTGTGCGTCGTTTTTTAAGGCAACGTGACGATTTAATCACGTAGCCAGCAAGATTCAGGAAAAAAAGTTTTTTTTGAACAGCCCTAATAATCAGTCATTTCAAATGTAGCAATTTTTTTTGAATATTACAGGAGCTTTGGAAATATTGAATGATGAAGTCATACCAGTATCGTACAGTGCCGTCGAAGCATCACCGGAATATAGGAAATCAGCTGCGTTGGGACTCTTTTACAAAGTATGAAATCTAAATAGTATGGTACATTTGTATCCTGAAACAGCATAATAATTGTTGTATTAGTCAAATGTATTGTGTTTTATTTTCGATCGCATCATCAAACGCAGTATAGGAAAGACTCCAATGGTGTGACACTAGAATATGATGATATCAATTAGATATATATGCTTTTTTAAGTTCTATCTGTATCTCTGCGACACGTTGCCTGCCGATACCGCTTCGGCGATTGAGACATTGGAACGTCCGGTTACAAGTTCTACACGTACCTATGATTCGGATGCGAGCATGTTTCCTGTTACGGAACCCATTCCAAAGTTGTCTGCTATCAAGCAGGTAAAATAGTACCATATGAGTTCATTGTGTTGTGTTACTTTTCATAATCATTATCACAATGTACTACTTGATTGACTACATGTGAGAGTGCGGCACTGTTGCTCCAACGGAGTATCTATAAACCCAAAATCATTGGTATTTCTATCTGCGTGAGTACAATGCGAGTGCAGTTCATCAATCTAATATCGGAGCCACCAACCTTTTTGAAACCAAGAGCTACGTATTTGTTACTGATTAATGTAACGGGCTACTAGTTAGTCCCACTGTTTATCCGTGCTACACTGCTCATGCTCAGTTTAGCACTGGTCAGGGTTTCCGCCCCTACCAAGAACAGATAATTCTCACTCACTGAGACTCTCACCTGCGTCTCCGGTATCAGTTGCGATGCTGCGCTGAGTACTGAAGCTTCCCGTTAAGCCTCCGCGTGGGCAAAGACGAGCGATCGAAAACCGTGTGCGTTTGTTCAACTGCTGTCCATATGAAACACTTCTCCACCTAGACTTCCAAATCTCTTAATTGAATGCTTCTACTGGGACCGCAGGCGAATCATTTGATTCTTGTGGGCGACCGGTAGCCCACGTGCATTGTGTTGAAGACCACTGATCTAATAACATCCACCCCGACCTACTGGTACAAATAATTGATCTGTGGCACAACGGTATCATCGATATTGTGATATTATATCGATATTAAGAGGTCATTCTTAGATGCTTTGTCTTTCATTTTTCTATAGTATGTGTATTTTTCCGGGTATTTCTCTGTGCTTTTTTTGTAAAGACGTCATCCGAACAGCAGATAAACCTCCGACAATTCGATAGGTACCACTGCCAAGACTCGAACCAGCGCTTTCTCATGTGATCAGATTAACCATTCCCAATCCTGTAAATCAATGGTTTCCAACCTTTTTGGATGTCGTAGCCGCATGTGAACACTCGAGTAGGCTATTTATAACGAAAATTTAAAGGTAGCTATAGCCTACCTCTTCATCTCACCATCCAGCTAATTCAAAAGCAATGCGCATAGATTCTATATCGGTTATCTTAGCATTGATAGACACAGATTGGGAGTGCTATACGTTGAAATTAACTGAAAATGAATACCAGTAATACAGCATACTATTATGTTGTTATGTGATAGCTCTTCATACATTCGATCACTTGATGCACAAGTTTTTTTTTTGGGGGGGGGATTATGTGATGAGTTGGTTAATATTGGACTTATTGTAACTTATATTAACTATGAGCCGTTATTTCGATGTTAGTAAAATTGTTCCGAAATTTAGTCTTCACAGACACGATATATGAAGGTCTATGACCAGCGGAACTCAAGATATATTCTTGTCTGACGGGTATTCATCCATGCATATAACACTAGTCTGCGAGAATTCTCTTGCCTGGTGTTCAGAAACGGCCTTGGACGGATTTAGACATAACTAATATCCCACATTTCAGCATTCATACACAGAAATTCACTATAACTATTCATATAGATTGTCTCATAAGTACGACTCGAAGCTACAATATAACGCCCAAATTTGATCCTAAGTTCAGTACGGAATTTGTTGCAATGCTATAGCGAGGAAGGGAAAAATTGAAAATTCAAGTGTCGAGAAAAGGTTCGGTAAAATTGCGATTGAGTTAATGACTTCCCGCCAATTCCGTGTCTGTAATTTGTTGCTCTAGGATAGTGTGGTCATTTGCCCACATTTACCAGGCTTGATTTTGGTTCAATATCAATTGTTTGACAGGCTTCAGGCGAGGCAAAATTCATCTCGGATTTTTCAAACCACACTGACGAACTGTTTGCCACCTACGTTATGGCCGAGTATGGAAATGCTGATATTGAAGATATCGATTTGTGTCGGGCTGAGAAGATGCCAGGATTTCACAGCATGATCACTGGTAAGGCATATGTTGTCGGAAAGTAGTAAATAGTCTTTACGATTTTATCTACATGCACCTCTTCTTCGACGGTGTTGCTTTCATCCAAGTCTGCATTCTACTTGGGCAGTTTTTAATGGAAGAAGACTTACTTTTCGATTTTCAAATTGATCCAGGTGGAAGGTATTAGTGAACAGAGGGTTAGAAATCAATTACTTCTACTTTTTCATGGTGGTCAAGTAAGATTTAGCTATTGCACTGCTTTAATGGTTTTGTTTTTAGACTACTTCCTCTTACTACTTACCGTGGTTGTATGACTCGAAGCATACTGCCCTCAATTTCGAATTCAAGTATATCACATTTTGATATCAGCACACAACATCCGCTTCATCGGCAAAGATTGACAATAATGTTGATATTGCTAAAAATTCTGACATCATTCACGCTCTAATAACGACATGTACCACAGGTACAGAATATCCTAAAAATCCAATTAAGTATATCAGAAATGATAGTTCGCTTAGCCTATATTTACGTTAATACATTGCAGCTGCTGATTTACCGCCAGAGATTCGAAAC
>ATSW01015337.1:0-10354 GCA_000444245.1 Botryllus schlosseri | reverse complement strand
ATTTTAATTACCGAAATAATTTTGGGACCCCCTTCGAGCTCGGGCCCCCTCCCCCCAATTTAGGGGTTCAGGGTCCGGCAGTTACGATCCTGTATGTAGGTAACCTGCGTATTTGTAAGCCCCTTACGCTATTTCGGACAGCAATGTGCTTGTCTTTTTACAATAACCCTGTTATCGCTTCTGAACTATCGCTTCTGAACTATGCGGGTTTTAATGCTCATAACTGGGCGCTCCTTGGGTCAAAGCTATCGATATTGAAGGTAAGTTGATCACTACATAGGCGCAATATATAGTCTGAAACCCATATGGAGGCTGCCTGCTATGCCCTCAATCGTGAGTAGTTGATTGAACTTGCCATCTCTATCGCTGATCCATCTTCAGAGAGCAACATTTTGTATTCTGGCGGTTGTTACGTCAGTAGTCCAAATTGGACCTACTGCTCTATCTGTTATCGCCAATCAGCGATACACAAAGCTGTGATTACATTTCGAGATATGGTGTGTAGTAACGTAGTCGAAAAAGTTCTTGCCCCCTCCTCGGATTAGCAAAATCTGATGCAATGATCGTGAGCATTACGTTGACTTTGCGTTTGTATTGAATGAAATATGCAACGACAGCGGCAAAATAATTCAGTTTACTGCATTAAAACCAAGAATTTCTGCTTGTAATTCTGAATTTCGAATGCCTCAAATCCTCCTTTAGTTCGGCGTCACGCGGAGAAGTGATAATGTAGCGTGCTGTTACGAAAACATGTATCCCACACCAGTAATTCACAATAATACCCATTCATCAATCTGCTTAGTTGCGGCTCTTCCGTGTCTGAAATTGAATGATCATTATTTGTCATGAGAAGACCGGGAAGACCTCGTTGTAGTCAATTTCAGAATGTTCAATTAGTTAGAATCGCTTGCGAGTAACACGCCTGTTACTATTTCAGGCCATGTTGCTATTGCTTACCAAGATCTTTATCATGAAAGGTTTCAGGTCCTCTTAAATCAGCAACGTACGAATGATCACCAGAATTAGCGGAGTTAAGGTGCGTGTCTTTGTCAACAATTGGTTTGCTGTAAAAATGATGTTCGAAGTCCCCATGTACGTCTTTACCAGAGATACGATCGTCGACATCCAAAACGGAACGCTGGTCGCAACGATTCACGGATTTGGAATCATCAACTGTCTCTCCAGTGGAGATATGGCTATCGCTATGATTTTCGAAGTCGGGGCGAGTGTCTTCGCCATTGATTTGTTGTTCTATATCACAAGAGGATTGGCGATCAATAGGATTATCGCAGTCGTCACGAGTGATGACACCGGAGATATGTTCGTCATTATCGAATACAGATTGTCGACTGGAAAGCTTTTCCCGATAATGATATATGTTGTTACCAGATATATGTTGCTCTTTGCCGAATACAGTTTGGCCACCGCAAAGATCTTCGCCTTCATAACGAGTGTTGTCATAGGAGACCTGTTCTTCCTCTAATAGAACAGATTGGTGACCGCAAGGATCTTCGCACTCGTCACTTGCGTTACCGAATATGTCTCCTTTATCAAATGCTGATTGACGATCACAACGATCTTCGAGGTCATCACTAGTGGCACCAGAGATAGGCTCTTCATCCCAGAGAGATTGGCGCTCGAATGGATTTCTGTAGTCATCCCGAGTATTGGTACCTGACATTCGCTCTTCTTCAACCGAGCGAGATAGTGTAATGGTTACGCGTCCGGCTTCTCGAGCGGTAGGTCGTGGGTTCGATCCCCGGCCGGGTCATACCAAAGACTCGAAAAATGGTATCCGCAGCTATCCTGCTAGGCGCTCAGCGATCACGGATAGCATGGAGGAGAAAAAAAACGGGGGCGCAGACTAGATGACCTCATGGGGCCGTATCGCAACTCCGTCGTCAAAGCATCTCGATGCTGGTGCAGGCGAAAAAGAATATCATATCAATAGGCGAATAATTCATTGGTGTTACAGCTGTATAGCGCAGTGCTACCCTACTCGCCAGAGATGAGCATGGATTAGGATTAAGTTTTGAAAAAACAGGATTTGCGAAATTTTGTCGGATTTGGATTGGATTTGGATTAGACATTTTTTTCAGAACGGATTAGGATTTGGATTGGATTTACCTATTTTCTGGGAGATTGAAATGTCGTGTGGCGAATGGCGACAAACTTTATGCAGATCAATTATTAATGTACTTATGGTTACTAAGTTATCTTGAATCAAGTGAATCGTTGGTTGTGAAAGAAAATTTCCGAATCCCTCCATTGCATAAATTAGTATTTTTTCTGAATTTTCAGTTGGAATCGGATTAGGATTGGACATGGACTTGAATATGAAAAAGTTATGGATTAGGATTTGGATTTGGATTGGAAGGTTCGGATTTGGATTGGTTAGGACATAGAAATTTCAAATCCGCTCATCTCTGCTACTCGCCTACGACAATAACATGGACAAAGAGAACAAACAACACCCAGCATGTAACCGCAACTATACGTCACGCGGGTCATAGAATGCCAATGGTTGCCATACTGACCTGATTAGATAGGCAGCGCAAGCTACGACCTTTTGATATATTACTATTCTCCGTGACAGTTTCACAGATTGTTGCGCCCGTAGGATTAACAAGCCACCGTTTCGATTAACAAGTCTTTGTCTGATTTTAACGTTTGATCCGACTCAACTCGAGTCATTTTTATTTATTCACTCAGTCAATCCAAAACCGAGTAAATTTACAAGAAGGTCGCACCAAACCAAATCACAATTCTAAGTCACGAATCATCAACGGGTCATGTTCTATCGTCATGAACTAGAAATGTCACGTAATAGCTGATCTTCTACCTCATGGTAGCTTTTAAAAGTGATGTGATGCACTTATAGTGAAGTTTGTTGAGATCCCAGTGATTTTTATAGTAGTTCTAGATTGAACTCTAAGCTCTTATATCTAAAAAAAAATATATGGCACTTGAATATATTGTTTAATAATTGAAATTCCAAAATGCCTTCGCGGGCCGCACACAATGCTCTCGCGGGCCGCGTGTTTGAGACCTCTGTTCCAGAACAAGCGGATTGTTATGCTGCGATTTCGAGATATATGATTTGACAGACGGTGGGATGTGTTCTTTAATTCGGTCCTGCAACCGTTTGGAAGTTCTCCCTACGTACCGACAATCGCAGTGGCACTTTAATTCATAAATGACGTTACTTTGTTGTAAAGCCTGGAGAACGTCCTTTCGGACTGCAGGAAACATTGGTATCGTCTGTCAAATCATATATCTCGAAATCGCAGCATAGCAATCCGCTTGTTCTAGAACATAACCAGGCAATGAGTCAAAAATCTTCTATTGGCAAACATTTACTAGAAAATCATACATGTGCTGCTAACTACCACGAGGACATGTTCTCTGTATTGGCTAAGGGTCGCAGTTTATTTCATTTGTCTGTTCTTGAGTCCACCATCATCACTATGAGTAAACCTAGTTTATGCCAACAGAAAGAATTTGTGTATCATTTGAAAATCGCGCATTAACTTGTTTGGCTTCGCTATCTCCATGCCAACGCTTCAGTTCTCTCGTTCTCCTAACTTTGTATATTTTCTGTGTGACGTCATAATCAGCGATATATATTGTTGCTGAACATATTTATTCGAATTCTCGCATTATTGCTGACGATATTCCCCTGACGAGGGTCAGCCGAAAAGCTTCGGGAATAAATATGAATATTTTATTCAAATGTGTTATGAAGTTCTGTACTCCTAAGCGTCTCTTTGATTTATCATAACAGTAAATTTAGCGATTTGCGCATAGTAAGCCGTTAGCCACAAAGTGATAGGTTTTGCTTTTGCCGCCACCTAATTCGACTGCATTCGTGAATCGCGTGATACCGGACTTGGTTCGTTATGGATATGGTGCGAGTTTGTGTCTGTGAATTTGTCTGTATCAAGGGTAGCAATTAAATTCCTCGGAGAAGTATGGGGGTCTGTGAATCGAATCCTCCCAAACGTTATGTTGATTAGTGATCAGTTGATCACCCTTATATCGGGGACCATAGGGGCATCGTTTTTTAGTGTCGTCATAGGCCCTCTTAGGGGCTTTTACCCCAAAATTTCCGAAGGGGTTCGCGAAACGAAAAAGATTGAGAAGTACTTCGTACCAATTCGTACCACCAATTCGTAAATCAGGATATCGCATCACCAATTATGCCGTCACGGCGGCGTTGTGAACAAGTCTCTACCCAAGGGCCGAAAGTCACTATGAGTCAATGCATTTTACTCGAGTCAAGTAAAGTCACGGAAATTTTTTCGGAAAGTCAAGTAATTTCAAACATTCCGATTTCGTAGCAATTTCAAGTATAAGTAATACTTTCAGTCAAAGTATTGCTGGGTGTTTATACTGAAGAACAGGAGTCTCAAGTATAGTTTTACCCATACGATTCATGTTGAATAAATATATTTACGGTTGTAATGGTATTATAATGGCCGTGATGGCTGTCATTATTCCAACCGCTACGGGCATGTAGAAGCTGCATTGTCCGAGATGTTGCTGCTGATGGAGAGAGAGAGAGAGAGTCTTTATTTTCATCCAACCAAAATACATAACACATGGCAGTGGTGGTGGTACAGAAAATATGCATGCACAGTATTCGGTATTAGATAGGAATGATCGATAAGACCGTGAAGGTCATCCAGTCTGATCACACCAGCATCAAGCAGGTACACTTGACTCTAAACAGTCTGGCTGTAAAAATGTTACGGTAGTTAGAAAAATAAAATAGAAAAAAAAATTACACGATGGAGACAAATGATCAATGAAGCAATGTCTGGGCGAGGTAGGGCAACAGTGTTAGTGTAACGACAAGAGGTGATCAAGTAGGGCTTTTTTGAATCTATTATAGGGCAATTCACGGATATGTGGTGGTAATGCATTCCAGATGATAGGTCCCGAGTAGTCGATAGATCTCTTAGTTAGGTTGCTATTGGGTGGGGGTAAGTAGATATTTCCTTTAGACGAGGATCTCGTGTAGTGGGAGTGGACATTTTTAGCAGGCATGAAAAAGTCATCAAACACAGGAGGCAAACTATTGGAAAAATATTTGTGAATGACTTTTGATACTTCGAAGCGACACAGTTTGTCAACTTGCAACATTCGGTGCTTACTGTAGTAAGGCGATAGTTTGGTACGTAAAGGTATTGATGAGATCAGCCGTATCGCACGGTTTTGCAGGGTTCGAATTCTACACAAAAATGTTGTGCATGAGCTTCCCCATCCTGCGATTCCATATTGCAGGTGAGAGTGTAAAAGAGAGAAATAGATGGTTCGTAGTATTGATCTGGAAACCTAAGATTGCAGACGGGTCATTATTCCTACACACCGAGCTAGTTTTGATATTGTGCATTCAATATGCTGCTTCCAAGACATTTTGGCATCAATGGTGACGCCGAGATATTATGCTGAGTCACATATGGAGATTTGTTTATGATTGATGTAAGGCGTTGTTCACAGTGAAACTATGATTGGCATTATTTAAAAGGAGCATCTCGGTCTTATCTGCATTCAAACTTAGTTTGTTTGCTTTCAGCCATCTCGATACTTTTGGGAGTTCCCTATTCACAGATGCATGCAAATCATCGACAGTGTTGGAGGTTATAAAGAGGTGAGTATCATCAGCAAATGGGGTTGTGCGGTATAAAGATGCATTAACAATGTCGTTAATATAAATGAGGGAAAAAAGTCGGTCCAAGAACTGAGCCTTGTGGCACTCCACAAGTTATATCTCTGGTAGTCGTTCTTAATGTCCCCAGTTTAACAAATCGTTTGCGGTTNGCCAGGTAGCTTTCAAGTAGAGTTNCTGCAATACCCCTGATTCCATAGTGTTCTAGTTTNTATCTTAAGATTCTTAAGAATCAACCATNTCGAAAACAAATTCTACAATGTACATTATATACTATAGACCTGATTANACAATCATAAGAACCGACAAGAATGTACAGATGGAACTGACCNGTGTAGTCTATAAGAGTGCAGGAATTCGCAATTTTGGTGAATNTATATGCAAATTGGAAAATTAATNCATTACTNAGANTTCTATNTTAAACACTGGAATATTGATAANCTAATGAGGCGTACCGAACGAACAATTTCAGATTCAGTGAAGCAAAGACATGTGCTCATCAGCGCTATAATTGCCAACTGTTACTATTGGAACAAGATCTCTCGCACCATACTGCAATTCCTCTGGTGAATTCCCGACTATAATCGACATTTCTTCTTGTGAAAATTCATTACAGGTCCGGATAAATCCAATTACTCTTTCCGTAATGCGTATGTGATATGATTTCCTCGCATCAGATCTTATTCTTCGAGCAATTTCTTTAGCTTCCGGTTTCAAATCGGAGTTCAATAGCAAGGCGATTAACAATTCCCACTGGCTGTACCTTCGTAATAGCCCCGCAAAGGCAATGAAATCTACATTGTGTATTGAATAACGGGCGGTTTCCATGCACTTGGTGTATTTTTCTATATGCACGAAATTCATGCCTCTCTCCATGTTTTCGCGCAAAAATGATATAATTTCCGGCGACCGCCCGAAAATCTTCGTTTTCATTTCGATGAGCTGAATATCACCTTCGTTGTAAATATCCTGAAGGTGCTGACGAAACGAATTCTCAAACTTGTTCGAACACATATATTCTATCAGTGCTTTAAAGTCCGAGCACTTCGCGCTGTATGCATATTCCCAGAATAATATCATGAAGCTGAACGATTTCCCGAAATGTTTAGAATACGTTATTAAACTTTTGATGACGTAGCACAGCCCTACGATTATTGTAACCATTTGTAAGAGTATTGTAGTTGCAAATAACACCGTAAATGTTTCTATCGTTGGAGAATTTCTGATGACACACGAAAACTCGGTTTCGTTCTTTTGATTTATCAGCTCGCTCAGAATACATATGACAACATGCCATCGTGAATATTCATGTATGACATGAAGCACCATGCAGGAAAAGGTCATCACAGTCAAAAGAAACACGCATCGAAATATATACCAAAAGCAAGCAGTTCTTTTGGAGGGGTTCGAGACTAAAGAAAAACACAATTCACGGACTCTCGCGAGTGATTTCCCAGTTGCTGATTCGAAATTGTCCCTCGGTAATGCTTTCGAACACAATTTAATCATCTCTGAGACGGGCAAATCGATCTCAAGAAATTTCTGTCTAATATCGTCGAACCTTTTAAACTGAATTGCAACATCTTTTATGTCTAACCACAGAGCTGATAATGCGATAATAAGAAACACAATCCCGCTTGTGATCGCAGCATAGCCATTCATATTAAGCAGTCCTTGATTAGCTTCACATAATGATGTAATAAACTCCATTTCAGAGACCGTGAAGATATACCTCTTGAAATACGCATGCCCCGCAGGAGGCTCAAATGGCTCAGGCTCAATATTTGCGCCAATTGGTTGATATCCAGGAAGGCATTGCAATTCCAATCCACTTAGCGTCAAGGTTATTGGAAAGAAGCTGCATACAATACTTGCAACCAATAGATATCCTCTATGCTTTTCCCAAATTGGATTCAAGTGCAGCTGAACCAGTAAATCCCCAACCAACACTTCTTTAGCACCCATTATATTCATGCTGCTATATATCTAAACACATATGGTTATGTCATTTACTGAAGCCTGAAAAATGTCGTTGCATTAATTTGGTCTCGCACAAAGTAAAGGTAAAATATGATTCCAAAATCTTTCGTTCAAGTAAGTGGAATAAGATATTCTAGTTATTGTACTTATGTTAAGTTTAGAGATGATTGTGAAATCATCAACTAACTGCACATCATGCATCCTGCTGTCATGCATAGATCATTGGCTCTTTAATGATGTTACATTGAACATACTAGGGCTTCCTTGAACCAATCTCATGGGTTTCCTGGGAGTCAAGATTAATACTCTAAACATACATATGATTTGTGATGATACGAACGCCTTGACCATCATTGGTTGCAGGCATTTAGACCAAATCAGTACTAACATTGCGACTGTCGCGGTGGTATACGTCGTATCAAGATTGGAGTGCGAAATGGAAAACCGAAATGCCAATTCTATCTCCAATATTTCTAAGCTCATTTGTAATTAGCCTAAGTAATTCATGTCTAGGGTTGCATTTAAATGCAAAATCAATTAAAAACATGGCCCTTATTTAAAACATGTTTTTTATTGTTTTGTTCGGTTGTTTTCTATTCGCCACGAATCCTTCATTGTGACGTCACATGGGAATAACATTGACATTAGAAAATATAGGGTAAATGTGGCTACTATGTCGAAAAAGGCTCCCAACCCCCGTCTTAAACGAACCATGAATATCTTATAAATATACATCGTGGTGCAGCATTTTTACGGTCGGCGGTCATCCGCGTTAGAACATCCATTCCGTACCAAGGATCTATTGCACCAATGACGATTTCGAGGGTTCCAACCATTCCATGTCGTATGCGTCGACTATATCGGGTGTATATCGTCCGTAGGCTCATAGGCTACTACNTGTTTTTCGGAAATATTTACACATAATTATGGCATCATTACACAACTTNAAAAACAATCTTTTTTTAAATGNCGTTTTCNTGAGCATGGTTTAAAACATGCGCTTCAGCTTCGCGACCTCCGGTTGGGAAGCATTGGTATATAGACTACTATGCGAATCACGTGATATGGATTCCTGCATAATCTTGATGTGCGGTAACAGTCGGATNTATATNNGATTTCCATATAGTTTATGCACTGTCTAGCGCTGGCCCACATAATGCTNACGNCCTATAATTTCAAGAAGCGTAGCGATACTTGTTGATACAACTTGAACCTTTCGACACNTCTTGATTTANCATATTGAAATCTTCATAAATTTAGNGGTATGNCAAAGTGACTCGTGAGTACAGTTCGAGAAACACTGGCTTATATGCTCATNTGTGCGATGCCGTTTGTTCAGGNAANAAATCAAATTCCAATCTTGAGTCAGNGTCGTACACGTGATGCGAGTGATGTTCGCTGATTAATGTGGGGACTTTTNTCATATCGCGATTATCACATTATTACTCAAGTGCAGNAGCGTCGGNATTTTCTTCGATATCGATGAACTTTGTGTCTAGCGTTATGTCATAAGGTTCATTCATCTTCNAGCTACTTGAGNATAGTATATCAATAGCATTGCTCTGCAATAATCCATTNTAACTACGATCGATGCTAATCGGCCTGTACAATTACGTCATCACTCCAACAAATTGTTGCNAGACAGAGGGTCTCCGATACTGTCGGATGGTTTATGCCAGTGGTTCTCAACAGGTGTGCCGCGGTACATTAGCGCGGCGATTGGACTGCTCAGGACGCCGCGAGAAAATGTTAAAAAACAAGGTCGCCGTGTAACAAAAATTAGGGAATCCAAATTCTGAGTGTGACATATTCGGCGCTCCTATTATTTGCAATGCAATCAACAGCTAGGAGGATGTCGAAACGACTTAGCACGGTCTCTCAATCTGGCATCCTCCACAGCCTGATGCCAGTGTTTGATCTTTATCGTTCGTTTTAGGCTTCCTTGCTCTTTTCATCTTCTTCCTTGGATTGGTCCTTGATCGGATGTTTCTCTGGGCTTTTTATTGTTAAGATGCTGTGAGCACAGCGACATCGGGGAGTAGAATCTCAGAGAAACTTCCGACGCTACGGAACTTACCAAGAATCAAATTGGGGCCTTCGCCGTCGATGGTGGTGGTAAGCTAACTCGCCCACATGTAGTAGCATTTGGGAAGGGCGATTGGGTCGTGAAGTTGAGGTTTGGCCGAAAGCGTTGACGTTTTCCTAGTCAAGCCCATCAGAGCCGGGGCTGAATAGTGACATGCCGTAGGTTGGTCAACTTTTCCTGTTTCTATTTTTAGTTATCCTCTTGCCGGCGCGCCACGAGGTCGAAAAGGTTGAGAACAGGGCGGCCAAGTACGACATTTCATTGTAATTTCGACAAACAGCATAGTTACCTCACTATTGGTATTAGTATACTGGTACTTGAAAATGTGACCAGAAACTGAGAGGAAAATTAGTACTATGAATGCAGACCATTCGGTATTACCAAGCAGAGTTGGAAAATGACGGTGTTAACAACACTTTAACTAGAAACTGAACCGTCAACACAATGACCTGGACTCGGACTTGAATCGTAACACTATGACCCGAACTCGACCCTGCTCGCCGACTTGACACGGTGGTTAATTGAAAATAACTCGACCTGACTCTAGTGAAAACTATAAAAGTGAGATTGACTTGTGCCTCGGAACATTGTGACTTGGTTACAACCCTGTTCTAGAT
>ATSW01015336.1:0-10537 GCA_000444245.1 Botryllus schlosseri | reverse complement strand
TGCTTGGCGCTCATGCATTACTGGGATAGCATGGAGGGGTGGTGCATGACTTAGAAAGTCGTAAAGGCTATATCTGCACTTCCTTGTCCAGCGGCATATGCACATCATGCACTCATGGTATGCATATGCGCAGATCGTGTGTATGTATATCATGAGTCGGTGTATATGCCGCAAAAACATCAAGGACAAAAATAAACTACGTCCGTCCGTCCTATCGCATTTTTTGTGGTGTATTGAACTGATAAAATTGCTAATAAACCAATGATGAATGATGAAGTGTTACTAATGTCGAGATACCAACAAGCAATACACCGGTATCCAGGGTTGTAATGACTCGAGTCGCGATGTTTTGGTGACTCGACTTGACTCGATCTTTTTTTCAAATGAGTAAAATGACTCGACTCAAGACAAATTTTGCATTGACTTGACTTGTAGCCTAATCGAGTCATTGTGCATGGCTCGAACCAAGCCATATGACTGTACACTAGGACGGCCAAGACAGATATTTCATTGTAACTTTGAATAGTAAAGCAACCAAATTATTGGTATTTCGTTTATCAGTCCTGATACTTGAAAAATATGGCCAAAGACTGTTAAGACGGAAGAAAATTACGATAGTATGAATGCGAACCATTCTATATCACCCGAGTAGAGTTGAAAAACTCGGATTGAACTGAAGACTGAACAGTGACTATGGATCGAAATCAAGCCTCTACTAGCTGACTTGGACGCCGACTTGACTGGCTGGTGAATAGAAAATGACTCGACTTGACTCGAGTCGAAACTATACAAGTGAGATTGACTTCTGACTCGGAACCTTGTCACTTGCTTACAACCCTGATGTTATGGTTTCTTTCTCATGGAGTCCGCAAGGTACACCTAGTGCGAATACGTACGACGTACGTGCTGCAGCAATTAGAGCTTATTGTCTCTGATGATCTGTATAAAAGTGCAGCTAACCAATCGTCTTGGTGCTCGGCTATACAATACTTATCTCGAGAAGCTGTTGCCTTGGGTGAAGTTCTTCGTACCAGATATATGCTCAATACAATGGTTTATTCGACGTTGATGCAGTAGTAGCGTATAGAGTCTCAATCACAATAAAGGTAAAGTCTAACACGTGTTACCTACACTTATATAGAAGTCTCGAGTAATCACAAGAAGAAGTAGTTTCTTATCCGAGACATAGCGGAATATCATGGACGAGTGATCACAGCTGGATAGCTGCAATATTTCTACTTGAAAAAGGAATTAATTAGGACTAATTAAGGGAAAAGCCAATTAGATTATACGACCATGAATGACAAAGTCTATTTACTATGTCGAATACAAATTTGGTAGAGAAAGGTCACCCCGTCCCCATTAAAAAGGAGATCGGATAGTAACAACACGAGTAAAGACTTAATTTCAACGACCATTTAGTAATTACATGAAATGTTGTCAACAACTACAATGAATTAGGCCTATACAGTTTCAGCTTTAGTATGAGATTTGCAAGAGTAAGGTTTTATACTGCTTTTCTAATATACAAGTTATCGGAAATCGGAATCACACAAAGCAATTTTAATCCTAACAAAAAAATAAGCCTAATCAAATACAAATTCATCCACGTGACAGCCCAAATCATCATGAGTGGTACCGCCGCTGTTCACGTGAAGGCAAAATTAACTTCAGTCTGTGGCCGGTATAGACACAATAGTGGCCAGTTCGAACATTGCAATATCTCGGTCGATATTGTGACTTAGAGTAACCAACATACTCAAGTCCGCGTAAACTTCAGTTTCGGGCCGTGGCCCATATGCACCAGTGTGTTCCTGGTCAGTGAAATTCGTACAAAATCTCGATCGATAATGTACATGTGTTTCCGGCGTACAACTTGTTACTCAACTCATGTGTGCCTGCACTGTCGTGCACGTGCAGGTTTCCTGTGGGGTCTGGCATCGTTTCGGGTTGTAAGAACTGCGTAATTTTCGTCTGCGGTTCTTGGTTTGTCTGATTGACACAGACTTCAGCGTATAGAGCTCCCTTAGACACTGTGCGGGGTTGAAGATACGACGTGGCTACGTACGCTTGTTGGCGCTGTCGGGTCTTCCAATGATCGCAGAATTGGGATATCGTCGGCCGGTTAATCGATAATTCGCGGTATATCGTTGTCGTTTCGTCGGTGGAATATCGGCGAACTGTTGGTGTAGTTGTAGGCCGTTGCTGTGAGACGGCACGAGGTTTCAGAATTGTCCCGAAGTATATTGCCAGGTCGTTGTTGAGTTGAGCTTGTCGAAATAGCTTCGCACACATGAGTAGAAGATTGGTACGCTGGAACGCGGAAGCGTGGACGACGGACAAGTATATTCGTCAATTCTGTAAAAACCTCACGACAGCATGACGATGAAAGAGAATATACTAGCACGATTAGAACTAGCACAAAATAACAATACAAGCATGAAATAAAACACAAAGCCTATCAATAAGTAACCAGTCTGAGAAGGCGTGTATAAGTAGTACGGTGTTAGCAATATCAGAAACAATTTTAAAAACAATAAGGCACGCTGTTCCCTTACAGCGTTGCAAGCAAGGGGTCAATCTCTGTCGACTGCGGAAAAAAATGTAGGGAGGACCGCGCGAAAAAATCTTTTGCACGTGGCGAAAGAAAATGCAATATGCACAGGAAGTCTGGTAACTAGCGAACTCCTAATGTAAGTCCAAACGATGTCTGCGAAATTGCGATCCAAGCAATAAATTCTCGGTGCGGCCGGGTTAATGGTTTGCGTAATCTTGGCAGCGGATGTGCGATTGATAGGTAATGCTGAGTTTTGTAAAGTGAATTTCAAACAACTCGTCACAAGTCAATCAACTGGCTAGAAATGATAAAACAGCGCGTTATGACGTTGTACAGAATTGATATTAATTGAGTCATTATAAGGCTGTTGAAGCACTAAGAAATGTTTCAAACTTGAAAGACACAATATAAGCCTGCTCAATGGTTGTTTATTGAAATTTATATCGAAAACTGAAATTTAATGGGCGTTTCAAGGGCTTAATAATGTGGAAATACACGTTTTTCTGATAGTCGTCTTTATGCGGAGTAATTATCTCAGCAATTGCAACATGTGGTTGAAGTACGGGATAACGCTCGTAGTTATGCTAAATGTACGCATGCGATGCCGTGAAATATAAAAGTAGGGTAGCGTTAGAAAGCTATTAATGAAAATAAGCTGAATGATATAAATAATATTAAAAAGCAGACACTAAAGCCAGATCTTGCTACAAAAAAAATGGTAAAAGTAGTCAAGAAAGTTACTCAGTAGAAGTAGAAGTAGCGACGAAAAAAATCGACCCCAGTATGAGTAGAAGTACTTCTTCCATAAGCAACCTAAAACTACTTGAAGTAGAAGTAGAATTGACTGACTTTAAATCTACTCAAGTAAGTAAGTAGTTGTGAAAGCGATCGTAATTCGCTTACATGGATTCTTAAAAGGTCGAGCTATGTGGAAGGTACCGAGCTTGATTCATATTGATGCATACCAGGAGGTATCCAATTTTTGACAGCATAGGCATTCGTCAGCATCATGGGATTGAAATCATAGTATTGATATGGAAATGCGATACTAATCCTATGTTTACTCGAACAGCACGTTTTAGAAAACATCATGGTATGACATTATCCCCATATTATAAGGCCTGCAGTTTAGTCGAAGAGCAATACGGAGAAGCTGTATTGGATACGCTTTAAACACTTTGTGCGATCCGTAAACGTTAATAAAAAAATATAGTGGACCGTAAAAATGCCATATTGTGTAGCTTTATTTCCAGAAATTAAAGGCATTACTACACTTGCTTTACTGCTTCAACATGTATGTTATCCAGACAAAAGAACTGATGTTAATTAGAACTCAAAGTATATGATACTGGGGATTGAAAATGAAATATAAATGCTACTTCTAAAAGCGTTTTTAGTCCGGAAAGTTTCGAAGGTTGGTATGCTAAAACATCTCTAAAACTAAAAAAATCAAAGTCCACTTTTCCAGATTAGAACACGTCGTGGACTGCTAGATTACAATATGATAAGTAAATGCTAGATTGCGAAACATCCGTTTCAAACGTTATGACGAGCGGGGCGAAGTGCGACAACGCGGTGCTTTACTCAACTTTTATGAAAATTAAGTGTTGATACTTCGTGAAAACATCCCCGGAATTTCTCAGGCTATCTTCCTGATTGAAGGATTAAACTACTTCTACTTGACAAACTGAAAATAGCGAAAAGTAAGTAAGTAGATCACAAAGTATTACGAAGTAGAAGTAGCGAAAATCAGATGTACGTGAGTAAGTATCAGAAGTAGAGGAAAACGATTCGAGTAAATCGAAAAAAGTAGAAGTACTTCGTTACTGACCACCTCTGGCTACAAAGCACGGCCTCGGTAATTACAAATAGTCCCGAAGGCGTGTCATATTTCAATCTTGCACGCTTATACATTAATGTGTAACATGTGGAGCAAATTGTAGAAAATAAAATTCAAACAGCAGGGAGTCATGACCTATTACGTCAGGCCAACAAGCAAACCAGATAGCGTTTAGGAGTGGCGGAATAGATGCTCTGTGCACAAGGTCTGGCGCGTAATCGAAAACAAATGAAGGATTTATTAGAAATGTAAGTGATTACCCCTGACGAGTGTCAGCCGAAAATATTCGGGTTCATTTCAATATGAATATACTATTTAAATGTAAGTGAGTAATTACAATATCTGTCAAACTCACATTGATCATGGCATGATGTTATCATATACAGAGGAGTGAGAGGGCTGTTATGTGTCTGTAAATATATGAAAGCTGAAAGGCCTATGAAATCCCTTTTTGAAATGCCGTCAGACTACCATTACTCAATGTGGAGTTACGAATGGGTTCTTTGAATGAAAGATGCGTCATTATGGACGATCGGTAAAAGTACAATATTCGGGCAAATTAGCATAATTTCGGTTAGATAATAATGGTGGAACCGAATGATGATTTCAGGCGATTATATGCTGAACAAGAAATTTGTATTGCAAAATTACACTTCCTTGCTAAAGCGTTACGAAATTTAAGAAACCGTTGTGTTTAGAATCAGCGGAACATGCACGTGGCGATATAATCGAAAGCTGAAAACCACATAGCGTTTTGTGATAAGGTTTCCGTTAACACATCAAAAATAAATTTCCGTAACTAGANTATTTCGTAATATTCACGGNACCGTTATNTATGAATCNAGAAACNAATGTACGCNGTTCAGTTAATATATTCGACTGAACAAGATATGACATATTAATANCGAATTTTACAATAGGTCTAGTGCTGAGATAAGAACATCACGGCCGTAATGTTAATAATATTTAAAGTCACCGATAACACCTTAACTTAGCGGAGGCCATTAAAGCTATGAAGGTTGATAAAAANGCGTTGTAGGCATAAAGGATGCCGCTCGACATTACATTCAATGCATATNAATCTGACACGAGACTGNGGTACTGGTCAAAGGTNCTATCGTATAGACACAGGAATGATCGCAAAGAGGCCCGCCTTAGCCCCGGTCCGTTCAATCCGCAGGTTTGTTCGGACCAGGAAGCGTTATGCTCTGAGCTTCTTCATCCCGCCTCTACACACCCGGGTCGAACGAATGCCAGCCCCCGATTTCTCGCATCTCAATTCAATATACAATGAGAGTTGCCGTGTAATTGCATAAATCGGTGATATTTTCTCAGTAAATGTGGGACATAATTCCATTCTTAGCGTATGGTAATCCCATAAGATATAGTGCTTAACGAATTCAACGATTGTGGGATAAGTTAATTTGATCTGTGCACAAGATAAATCCCATATTAACGAATTCAAGCAAAAGATACCTAAGACCTGATTCACATTCGACCCTATCTTAGCGTAATATTTTGGTTGGAAATCATAGATTAGTCGTACGGCGAGCGGTATTCAAATGTATTGCGCTCGCATATTTATTCCTCTCAGAAAAACCAGCGTCGGCACGCCAGGCAATGGTCTACAGTTCATGTATGCTAGCATGTAATATGTAGTGTGTAATGCGCTTCATTTTGTTAACAACCAAAGTCATTTGCCTTTGCGCGTCAGTCATATATTGTCTCAGAAAAGCTGAGCTATCATTTACTGACGGCGCGACACAATTTTGAACGGGAAGGCGATTTGATTCTTGCGGGTCGACGATAGTCGAATTTTTCGCAATGTGCACTGATAGCCCCGGCTGTCCGGAGAAATTGGCCGCGTCATTTTGACCAATTTTAGCAATTAGATTAACTTTTGCTTCGCCTAAATACGTAGGCTCGTTTATAACAAAGCTGATAGGAAAAGCGTGCCCAATTTTTTCATCGGCAATACCGAGTAAAGCAGCTTCGTGCTTAACATCTTTAGCGTGACCGATTTCAGAGTCTAGTACCATCTCAGCTGGTTGCATAGTTTTACCCGCCATTTAGACACTTTAGTAAACACTTGTCTATGACAAATATCGAATATGTTACGACAAAATAACAAAAACACTTCAAAAATCACTAACACATACACAATTCGATAGGGTCAGCTGTCATGATCGTTTTCAACAGAAATTGACAATTAAAAACGTGTACCGTGTTCGTCCGTGAAGAATGTCCTTGTCGTCGATAGCAAAAACTTTCTCAGGGCCCATGCAGCAATTAGAGCTTATTTTCTCTGATGATCTGTATAAAAGTACAGCTAACCAATAGTCTTGGTGCTCGGCTATACAATACTTATCTCGAGAAGCTGTTGCCTTGGGTGAAGTTCTCTTCGTAACAGATATACTCAATACAATGGTTTATTCAGAACGTTAATGCAGTAGTAGCGTATAGAGTCTCAATCACATTAAAGTAAGGTAATCTCTAACACGTGTTACCTACACTTATATAAAAGTCTCGACTCTCGGGTAATCACAACGAGAAGTAGTTTCTTATTCGAGACATAGTGAAATATCATGGGCGAGTGATCACAGCGTTATCACTGCACCAGCGTTATCTAATACTGACCTTTGCCTTCATATTCAGGTGTATCACGCTTTGGCGTGAGGCCGCTATCATCGGGTGATGGCGACAGGGGCCTCTTAACCGCTTAGTCTTTCGCCTGGCAGGCATCTTCTCGACTTCGGAGTCGGAGCCACTTGGTGGCGATCTCTGAATCCGAGTACGGGAATCTGAACAGAGTATTCATTAATTCTAATGATTCGTTTGGAGCACTTAAATTACAGTCTAGTTGGCAGTAAGTGCTTTTTGGCGGTACATATCTTCAAGATACAATTGAAAAGTATATTTATATTGAAATGAACGTGAATATTTTCGGCTGACACTCATCAAGGGTAATCGTCAGCAACTAGTAGAGAATTGGTAGGAACACTGTATATCAACAATCATATCACAAAACATGACGTCACCAGCATGAAATGTCGAATACGAGAGCGTTCAATGTACTAATGTACTACTCCTTTTGTTGACACAGCCTTGGTTGGTGCATTTGATGAAAGTCGACTCCAAGGCACACAAATGAATGTGAAACCGTGAAAGTGTTACTTATATCGAGATACCAACAAGTAATACACCGGTATCCAGGGTTGTAATGACTCGAGTCGCGATGTTTTGGTGACTCGACTTGACTCAAGTCTTTTTTTCAAATGAGTAAAATGACTCGACTCAAGACAAATTTTGCATTGACTTGACTTGTAGCCTAATCGAGTCATTGTGCATGGCTCGAACCAAGCCATATGACTGGACACTAGGACGGCCAAGACAGATATTTCATTGTAACTTCGAATAGTAAAGCAACCAAATTATTGGTATTTCGTTTATCAGTCCTGATACTTGAAAAATATGGCCAAAGACTGTTAAGACGGAAGAAAATTACGATACTATGAATGCGAACCATTCTATATCACCCGAGTAGAGTTGAAAAAAGTAGGTTGAACCGGATTGAACTGAAGACTGAACAGTGACCAGAGTGACTATGGCTCGAAATCAAGCCTCTACTAGCTGACTTGGACGCCGACTTGACTGGCTGGTGAATAGAAAATGACTAGACTTGACTTGTGACTCGGAATCTTGTCACTTGCTTACAACCCTGATGTTATGGTTTCTTTCTCATGGAGTTCGCAAGGTACACCTAGTGCGAATACGTACGACGTACGTGCCATTCACTGCGACAGAGATAACTTCTTTCGAACAAGTCATGTGTGACCTCAATTTTTCAACTATTTCTATCGATACTATCAATACATGGTAGAGCGTTTCACCATAAATACGCATTAGGGGTGATCCAAATGACTTTTTTTCTCAGATTATACTGGCTAATTGATAAAACTCTTAGGTCATCTAATTAAAGGCAGCACACCAAATTTGGTTCAATTCCAACCAGCAGCTGCATTGCTACAGGAGAAGAAAGTTTTTTATTAATTATAAAAAGTAAATATCGAAAAAAATTCAAACATTTTCTGTTCACCCCATGAAACTGTTAGGTTGTCTACAGAAACGATGCTCACCAAATTTGGCTCAATTCCAACTTGTGGAAGCGGAGTTATTGCCGTCGAAAAATTTGGATTTGAATAAAATAGTACCGGTGGCCAGGTTTATTCATATCCAAATTCCCTGACTGCAATAACTCCGCTTCCACTGGTTGGAATTCAGCCAAATTTGGCGAGCATCGTTTCTGTAGACAACCCAACAATTTCATGGGGTGAACAGAAAATGTTGAAAAAAAGTTTAGACTTCAATTTTATATAATAAATCCAAATCTTTATTCTCTCGAAACAATGCGGCTTCTGGTTGGAATTGAACCAAACTTGGTGTGCAGAGGTTTTTTTAGCCAACCTAACAATTTTGTCGAGTAGCCAGTACAATTTGAGAAAAAAGTCGATGATCAACCCGCATCATAGTCACCAGACTTGAACAAACACACAATCTAGTTGGATGACAGCCAACTAACTGCTCTCAGAACAACACAGCAACAAAATAACCATATCAATGACAAATTCAACATAGAGTGATTGTTAGGAACAATACCGATGTTCAGACTTTGAGGGCTATTTTAAGTTTAGTTCCAATACACTGGCCAGATTTCAATTTGTATTCACGACAGTGCGACACTAGCTTTTGGTTAACACTAGTTGTAATAAAATTTAGCACTCAGGTCTCCAGCTATAGGACTGTCAACAATGCTGCTTTTGCCCAGGCTCAGCAGTCAACCACATTGTGCGTGCGGGCATGACTGGAGCTGCACATCTATACTTACGTTGGTAATCTATACTCCTGGTGTGGGACTCACTTTTTGAAAGCTGTTCGGTTATGCGATTCTTTGCCAACAAAAGACACCGTCTCTTTGTCTTTTCTTCCTTTGGCCGCGTGGCAGACCCGGCAATCAGGCTATTCTCACACCTGCGAATAACGAAAAATGACTTGTAGTAATTTTCGAAAATAAATTTAGTAACACATGTTTTGCAACATATTTCATACTTTGAGATGATGCAAACGAACATACCACAAAACAGGCGCGTGGCCAGCCGAGAAAAAGGGGGCGTTTTGAAGAAAGGGAGGTGTTTCGCAAACACGGTGTTCTAAATCAGTGGTTCTCGACCTTTATGTCATGGTAGACACCTTTTGGACCTCCACATACCCCTCAAGTATTCGTTCAAAATTAGCCCAATTGTCGTGCAACCGTTATCTATCTTGCGCAAATATTAACTCTATAGGCTTGTGAGAAACAGCCACAAAATGAATTTTCATGAAAATAACATCATACTAATTGATGAGTTTGCACAGGATATAGGATGTTTCCTCGGAGAAGGTCATTCAGTTGCTGTGAGTCCTGACGTTTTAGCAGTTTGAAGCGAAACTGCCTTACGAGTTCCCTAGCTTTGAAAATTACAAATTATGTTGTGAGTCGTGTTGCAAATTTAGAGGCTTCGTCGACCCCCTGAAAATGATTTGCAGGCCCAGAGTTGAGAACCACTGCCCTAGAGAACTAAAAATTGCCCAAAGGTAAAGTAATCTACAATAGTCCTCACCTCTTGTGTTTTTTCCATCTTGCGGGCATCCAATGCGAGCAGCGGGGGCCCTGCCGTTGAAGATGGCTCTGAGGATAGCGTAGATGGGTCTGCAGGCAGCAAAATTGTCTCTGCAGGCCGAGTAATATGCTCTGCAGGCCGCTTAATATGCTCTGCAGGCCGCGTAATATGCTCTGCAGGCAGCGAAATTGTCTCTGCAGGCAGCGTAATATGCTCTGCAGGCCACGTAATATGCTCTGCAGGCAGCGTAATATGCTCTGCAGGCCGTGTAATATGCTCTGCAGGCAGCGTAATATGCTCTGCAGCAATGTTCCCTCTAATTTTTCAAGAGTCTGCGCAAACGCGCCAACTCACTGCGCAGGCCCTTGGACAACAGTGCGCAACCCCCCTTCAATAGGTGATGAAAGACAATGTTCATGCCACGCCGAGAAGACTATCATTGGTTAGTTTCTCGCAGGGTTGTAATGACTCGAGTCATGACTC
>ATSW01015335.1:0-10547 GCA_000444245.1 Botryllus schlosseri | reverse complement strand
GTCTCAGAGGGTTACCCTATTTTGGAATCGGGAAAGGACGACAGTTTTTCAAAATTTCAGACTTACAATACTGGAGTAAAATCCGGAAAATGGTAAATTTACCACGAAATTGTGGTTGGTTGACTCAAAAAAGGCCAACTTTCCGGATTATATCTCGAAATACAGTTTGTCTTTCACATTTTTCGTTGGTTGACTAAAAGAAAAAAAGGCCGTCGCTTACGTTCGAACCACGAATTTCCTATTTACCGTCATTTATGCCCATTTTCACTCGAACCTATCATTCATCTTAGCTCTAAAAGCTGTAAAGGAGGGCGAATTGCTAAAAAGGAGGACATTTAATCGACTTCAGAGGACATTTTCAAAAACCTCAAAAAGGAGGACAAATCCTCCTTATAAAGGAGGAAGTATGGTGACCCCATCTAACTACGATATAAGCACGGATATTTCTATGCAGTCTTTGTTTTAGTCGTAATCTAGCGTTAGCCCTTGATTGGGTATGCCCTGTGAGTAATGCAAGAGATTTAACGCACAATAAACGCGCACGTTGGAATTTGGTTCATATAAGCACATTTTCAATGCTTCAGAGCATTTATTTGAACATCTTTACAGCCATTGTTATATTTGAACATGAAATAAACTAGACAGGCTACATCTGGACACCTGGTAAGTGTAAGCTTGTGATATATATCAATATTCTCAATCTAGCGGTCAAAGATTATAGTTTTCTGACTTCGTGCCACCATGTTGTGACGTCAGGATAATTGCCGATAATTTTTCAGCTTCAATGGCTGATATACCGATAATTTTGTCGAAGTGTGATATCGTCCCGATATTATCGTCGAACCAATAAACGGTCGGGCTCCAGTATATTCCATCTATAGACATCTGGTTAGAATACCAGGCTTCCCGACACGCATTTGCGAGGAATAAGCATGATATCTCAAGAGTTACTCACTATCTGGGGACTTGGAAGTACGGAATCATAGCCCTTGAGCTCCATCTCGCATTGCGTAGAGATGGAAGTTTATGCCATTTGATTAGTGGTAATCTACTATTTTCTCTGAAAGAGCGGCATGCTTTTCACAGCACATAGATAAACTTAAAATCATCCCTTCATCCTCGGTTTTCTAATATTTCCATTTGAAACCCTACTTGATGGATTGTACCAAGTTTTCGTAGTATTTTACCATATCATCTCCAAATTTCTAGCTGAGAGTTGGATTTGTTGAGGATGTTGGATTGAAGAACTCTGATATATGCTTTAAGAATCGATAATATTATGTTGGCAACCAATGTATTGTGGTTTATGAAAACCCTTGCTCATCACTGCAATTTGCAGTTTCACAACAACGCCATTTCGCCGGCCAGTATCAACAGATGCTCAGTCACATATGATATGACGTTTTCAAATTTTCATCATATTCCTCTCTAATCGGTTTTCTGGACCGATGAGAATATGTTAAGTTGTTCTACTTTCGCCTTTTCGATCAACCAGTTCGATTTGTGTGAGACAAATTGAAATTATACGATCCATACAGTCTACATCTAAAATCGAAATTAATAATTATTTAAATATTTAATTTTGACTGTAAGCAAGAAAACGATAGGTATAATTCAATATGAGCGATCAAAATTTACCAAAATACTATTTTAAATCTTTGCAATTGGAGTTGTGTCAGTTAAATTCAAATCAGTCGGTATATATATTATATAGTCTGTATCTACAAAAAAACGCCGATCCTTCATACCGTGAAAACTGGAAAAATTTTGTGCGGGTGGTTTTTGTTTAAGCAGTCTTAACTTTTGGTAATTTTGCAATCAGGACACAAATGTTCATCGTTTGTGACTACAGGACACACAAAATTTTGAATTTTATTCCTTGTCATAACCCTAATGTCCACATTCTAGTCAAAATACAAGCAATCACTACTAATTGAATACCAGTCCATCCTCAAGATTACCGGACCACGAGTGACCTATCAATCTCGCCTTCCATGACATGCCACCACATTTTTGTCGCTTGCTTTGTTCTATACTATCTTTTTTACTTTTCATTCATAGTGCATGCCTCCTCTTTACATCGCCTCGTCGCGCAATGTCTGCGGTTTCTTTGTTCCACTGTGTTCGGAACCATAGCCAAATGTGACATGCCCAATTGCCCATTAATGTTGTTACGATGATATGACCTTGTGATGAAAATGTGCCCACCCCTATGTATCATACAAGTCGGTTTGATTTCACATTAAGGTTAGTCTGACACTAGATTTGTCTGCGAATCTCCAAAGATCGCGGTACAGCGGTAAATGTGGACGTATAGCTCCAGATATATTGGATTTGCTCGCAGGTAGCCAACCAGCATGCGGACGAAACTATCTTTTTTTCGTGAGGCGAAATCGATTCCAAATTCGCATTTTCCTCTGCGGGTCTCATTTGATGCGTGCAGCTCAAGCTGCGCGCGCTTGACTATTCGGCGTTTGGACAGTGAACATATCAATGTCGAACGATTTTGCAAACATGCAGTGGGTATCTAATTTCATCGTCGCCAACCATTAGCAGCGCACATTATGCCCAGAGTCTGCTCATGTGGGAATCTGTGTTATGGTCACTCTATCAAATTACAAACAAAATATTCGGGATAGGATTTTTTGATAACTTCAAATTGAATGATCGAGTATGTTGTCAAAACACAGTGTCGTGGCCTAAGGTCACCGACATGCAATGTGATGTAATAAATAGATAGGAGAGTATCGAAATGACCAGATACACGGTCCCTTAACCTGCCATCCACTTCGGCATAGTGCCCGATGTCAATCGTTCGATTTTGATCTTTGTTCAAATGTGTTTCTATTTCATACGCACTGTCTTATTATTGCTATTCGCTTTTTGAGTACCTTCTCTATCCGGTATTTCCCGGGATTCTTTGTCGCCGTACAAACGAGCGGCACAGGGGAGAAGGAGCACGGTTATACCTTCGACGCTTCTGCGACAATTGAACCCTGGTGGAGGTCGCCACTACGGTAGCGTGGCAAGGAGCGAATAATTTCATATTCAGATTCAGATTCGAGTACTCGAATGATTGTGGCTAGTCCTCTACCCACAAAAGGATACTAACTATATCGTACGAGGTACGAAATATGACAAAGTGCTTGGAATATGTTGCGTTACGCTCTGCACCAACCATCACCACGCAGCAAATGGCTGTTCAGGTGATTGTGGAGAGCTGATGATACCGTATTAGATGTAAAGGTTTGCGTATTATTATGATGGACCCGGAAGTCGGCGGTCGCCGTTAAAGCAGTTAAAAGTTATCTAACCGTACTGTGNTGTCATTTCGCTGAGTACGACGNTTTNTGCTGCATCTAGCGCGAGCGACAATATCTTGTGTATCTGGAAGTATGNCCNTCTTTTCTGGTGCTTCACCAAAGCNCATTCTAATTTTCCGCNTAAGGCGAACTNTAGGCATAANTTCTATAATGAGGACACACAGTTCTGGACGATTNGCCACTGCCTACAATTTNCACTGANATCNNTACTNTTACGTNTGCTTGAATAGCAGGGGTGATTACTTTATCCATCNCTGTNTAATAGGTACAGCGCGCATGATTTCTGCGGTATTTACNANACTATTTGAACTTGAAACAACTACAGGTTTCGTGGTAGCCTATCTGTGCGCTGGATCGAATTCCGTGGTTTGAGGCGTTNGCAAAATTGTCTTGACGCGTATTTCAATAGCGTCAATTGACNAACATGATCTGCTGATTAGNAAGGTCGCTTCATGAATATAGTTTGGACCAGTCGTTCCCAACCAGTCGTTTCCCGCATTTCAAACTTCAGAGTACGTACGGAGCCGCATGAAAACACTCGAGTAGCCTACTTATAAAGANAATTTAAAGGNAGCTAGCCTACCNCTGCATCCCATCATCCAGCTAATTCANATGCATNCACATCGACTTCTATAGATTCTATATCGATGATTTTAANATTGATAAACGCATATTGGCGAGTGCTATGCATTGAAATAAACTGAAANTGCATATCATTACTACAGCAAACTATATATGTCGTTATGTGATAGCTCTTCGGTCTTCATCAGTNCAGCACTTCAATNCACAAGTTTGAGGAGGGGTTATACGCCGAGTAATATTGGGCNTATTGTGATTTATACTTGANTNGGAGTCGTCNTTTTGATGTTAGTAAAATTGTGTCGAAATTCACTCTTCACAGAGACGNTCCACAAAGGTCTATAAACCAGCAGAACACAAGATATGATCCAAGTCTCACGGATATTCATCCATGCNTTGGACGCTAGACTGCAAGAAATTCTNTTTCCCGGTTTTCAGAAGCGGCCTTGGGCGGCTTTNGACATAANTNATATCCTTGTTTTAGCATTCNTTTACAGAAATTGACTNTAACTATTCATAAAACAAACAGCAACTGTCTATTATANTTTAGTGGCATATTCAGAGGTTAGTGGCATATTCAGAGGTCAATCAGAGTCGTAAGAACGAAAGCTGAGAGCCGAGACGCGGTTGAGAATCACTGGTTTGGACCATCGAGTTACGGAAAACCAGAGGTGCTCCATTACGATGTATACTTCTACTTTTACGGAGTACTCATGTAGCTTTCGCCTACCAACCTTAATTTTACACTGTTTGATGTGTTATCAAACCCCGCCTTATCGCCCGTTGTAGCTCAATTTGTTATCTCTAGTAGTAGATTCATCTGAGACCTTAACAGGTGATAAGTACCACCCTAAACTTATTTTATTAATAATTATAATATTACTTGAACACTTTTCGGACCTAACATGCTCTACTTTCAGTTGAAATAATTTCGCCAATTATTAGGAATTGTCACCTCTACGTATTAGTAAACATTCATAGCGGAACTGCTACCTCTATACTTGAGTGGCAAAGCTGACTACTTTAACCCCCTTGTCATAATACTATATAGTATCGAAGTGACGCTGTCCTGTAATATAGATGACTTCAAATGGAGCGACAACTGTTCCGGACTATTCCATTTATTGACCAACCGTTGCAGAACATCGTCATCGACAAAGAAACGACAAATTGTAATGACGCATACACGTTGACGCCGGGAGTCAGCTTATAAACGACCAACAGTTCAAGATTGACTTGAAGCAATTGAAATCCGCTCGATTCAACCCGTCATCTGGCTGTTGTAATAAAAATTTACACAGCCAGTAGAGCGAGCTGTTTCGAGAGAATAACATGAATTGGTGCACCAATTACAAAGCATTTTTAGTCGATGATATATGCATGATTAGATGATTATTAGGACTTATTAGGAGTATCAAGTATCAACCCCCATTCAAGCGGACTATTGTTGACACTTGATTTCTGTGCTCCAAATTGTTAACACGATTAATTTTTTCACTGCGACTGTGAGTAATAAATACGCTTCTCCATAACCAATTAATAGATTATGACAAAAGCGATTTTTGACATTGCAAACAAAGTCGAGATTTTGTAGCGTCACATTTTTGCAGCCTGCATTTCGTTTATATCGCAGATGTTTGTAACGTTGGTGAACTTATCTTTCTACATCTTGGAGCCTACTTTAGAGGCCTACCGTTGTAGATGGCTCATTGGCTGCTCATAATAAATCGAAAGCCTTTCAACAAAACAAATCGGTCCAATGATCAACGTATGGCAATATCCTAACCGAATTATGACTTCGTGGGCATTGGTTCTTATATCAAGAAGTGCATGATGAAAAATTGTGATGTAGACATTCACCAGCACCAGCAGTGTAAGTACAACTTCAGTGCTGCCACCCAACAACTGCTGCTGTTGAACGTTCTTTCTCCGTCATTGGCAAGCTACTTTCTACCTGAGAATGGAAAGTATCTCTTCTCTTACTGCAACAAATTTCAATTATTTCTACCATAATGCGTGATGTAACTACTAGAAGTCTTCATAAGTTCAAATGTCGTGAAAATAAAGTTTTTTCATGTAAAGATTTGTCAGTTGTTATTTCAAAAAGTTTTTATTCAGGTTAAACTATTTCGCTGGGACATTCAGTTCCAACTAAAAATGGAGATAAGCAATACAATTCTAACACCATGTGCGAAAATCTACCTTATTATGACAAACACAATCTCAGGCTTAGCGGTGGTCAGTAATGCTCAGCTTCCACTTTTTCTAATTACTAGAGTGGGCTTTGCTTATTTGTACCACATGTTACTCCAGTGGTTATATTTATATAATTCTTCCACGTCTACCCAACAGTTTTTACACGTTCGATTTCGCAAAGTAGAAAGTAGTTTGATTGTGTGTAGCCTACGGTGACATGTTTAGACAAAACCAGGCCTACAATGTTTACTTAGAAATCGCTAATTCTAATAGTAATAGAGTAGACATTTACGATGTTACTTCTAGATTTACTAACAACGATGGCTACTTCTGGTAATGTGCAAGATATACCCCACAAGATCTCAAACGGCATCAATTAATTTCTCAGGGATAAAGAATAGTGTCATTTCGACATTGGCAATAACTGTATTGTGAATCATTGTAATAGCCTACAGTCCCGATTTTGCTATGATATGGCGCTTGTTCCTTTTCCAACGTTCGCTTATATGCGATTTTCTGTGCGAAACAAGCACACCACGCCTTTTATACGTGGCATCCAGATTCCAATGAACACTTGTCTTCAATCGACAGAGAAATGAGGTCGGTAGTTTTGACGATGGGAACGTTGTATTCTCGTTTATGTCCGGCAGGTAAATATTGGTAATTCTGAGATTCGCGTGCGCCAAAGAACCTAGAATATACCCTGCAAACAGTATCAAATTTTATGGTAATTTCAACATATTCATCAGATCTATTTTATATGCAACTTCAATATCACTCCATACATTCCGGTGGCAGCAACAAAAAAGGAATTCGACCGGGAACCAGTATTTACTATTGTATCATCCAAAATACGATTTCATGCGTGATTCGCTCGGATATACGCTGACGGTAGGTCATCACGAGTCTATTCGCAGCCGAACTGGCGGAGTGGGCTATGTCTGATGCCATTGCAACCGGGGCCTTGAAGATGCAGTTTGGGCTTGGGGGCCGTCCATTTGTACCCGAGCTGGAGTCAATTGTGCGAGGAATAGCTCCGGCTCCAATGTATTTCATAAGATGCTTTTCTACTACCATCGTTGAATTCACATAATTTTACAGCAACCCTTCACAAAATTAGGAATTGTTGCCTTTTTGAGCCATCTATTTTTAATCAAACCTGTTGCTGGGGATTTGACAGTAGAACAGTCACATGTTCATAGCAGCAACCGACTGAGTGACCCAATGGATAGTTATAGCACAGGTATTTTACGGAGCCGGAGCAGTGGCATCGATGAGATCTGGAGCTGGAGCTCATGCTAATTTATGATTCAGGAGAGCTTCGAATCTAGAGCTATAGCAATTAAACATGTATGCCTGCGTCAAAGCCACGATTGCAACTGATATTTAAGTCCAGTAGTGCAAAATTGAACCTATCCGCTACGAAGACTCTCTGTCCAGACCAACAATAGCGTAAGAGACTAAATGCCCATTGCGCACCGACAAATAACCACTGGTCAATTATATATTGATCAACAAATTGTTGCTGTTGTTTATTAAACTCAATATTATGTCCTTAAAACCTGTTGGTTCTATGTAACACGGTCAGGAATTGCGTCAAACATATTATTTATTAATTATTAAAATCTTGTTATGGTGCTGAAAGCAACGGAAGTCTTTAGTACCGCAAGCTAATTAATCTCTTTAACAAACCCAGGCAAAAGATCGATTTGGTAACGGACTATAATTTTATACGTCGCATCGATGTGATTTCGTATCAAGAAACAGTCAATAATAGTAGCTTCTACAAAAATGACTACAGCAACATAGCTCAAAAGTCATATATGTCAATTTCAGGATGACACGAATAGTATGGTGTACGAGGTAGTATTTTGGTCACTAAGGAGGTTCGCAAGATAGAAATTAACAATGAATTTGACACACATTGCAACGATTAATATATAGGCTGAAACGCAAATCTCAGATCATAATGTACAAGTTGTTATAAGATAATAGTTCTTAAACATTTTAGACAGCAACCCAAATCTAAGTTTTATTAGAATCTCGCAACCCAACCCTCGCACATCGAAATAATTCATTTTTATTGTTAGTATGCTAAGTTTGTACGGTCGCAGTCATAATTGAAATGGAAAAGATGCAGAGAACCAATTGTACAATATGAATTTCTAAGAAACATGTCTGACGCACGCGATTTCAAATTGCATGGCATTATTCGGTTCCGGACGTTTCGACGATCGGACCTATTAATGTGGAAGGTTTTGGCCAACCACCGACGGTCATTTTGAGCCACGGTATTACCAGCGCAAGTTACAGCTTTTCTGGGACGCCAAAATCAGTTTGCGTAAAACCAATTTGTGTAATATAAGATCAGCACATTTTCGTGATCGTCTCAAACACTTTGCTACGTGTCTCGTTTATTCGATGTAGTTAGTACTCAACACGGTGACTTTGGACGGATATGCACAAACTACGTGCATGAGATCGACCGAAGTGCGAAGACATATAATTTTGTCGCAACAAATTCAGCAATTATTGCAGACATAGAAGATCGGTCGCATGCGGTCGCGACCCCAGATTTATATCCTTACTTTAAGAATTCAAGTTATAAGATATTGATAGCAAACAAGAATTTGCTCCATACATGTCGTCGTCATAAGTCATTATTTACAAGCATCACCAACGGTGTTCCGTGGCTACTAGTATTCCGACAATGCCTTCACTTTACAGCTATGGGCTATGGCCACGGGCAAAAGATTTCCGTTTGTGGATGTTTAGTGACTCTGTGTTGTGACCTTTCACCAGTAATGACGCAATAGCAAGAACGACATCTGGAACATATATAAGTGTGTAAAACACACATATAGGGTGTAAATAATTTAGTAATTCTTTAAGGGATGAAATACTATTTCAGCTCTATTTTAGTACTCCACAACTCTACACAGTAGGAAATTAAAAGCAGAAAGCTTTTATGTATGAGGAAAACTTTGCTCCACCATGCTGTTCTACAAGACGGACGCAATTTCACCGCAGTAAAAGCAACTGATATGACACGGTCTGAAGTTCATTGTCGTCGCCATGTTCACTCATATTTTGTTCAAAGGAACGAAGTACTAATTATTGCAGTGACGGGCAACATACGGCCCGCGACATGATTTTGAGCGGCCGCAAGACAGTTTCCGCGCGGTCTTACATTATATAGTGGCCCGCAGCCACAGTCTGCCACAATCAGCCACTCCTTGCTTTCAACTTCAAATTTCAGTGATTGTAGGTTATTCTCATGCGTGGGTGTGTGAATATCGTGCGAGACTGGTTCTTAGGCGTATGTTTGTCAACACGGGAAGGCTTGCATTACCGGCATTCACGCATGAACTCGAGCCTCATGAATTGATATGTAGGCAATAATGAAAAGGCAGATCCAAACCCTCGTTCGTATACAGTGCATTCTACAAGAGGCGCGAAACATACTGTCCACGAAGGGATTTTGAGCGGCCCGCTGACAGTTTTCGGTCTTACGTGATAATATTGTTACAGTCTGCCGCAAATCTACACTACTTAATTGCTTAGCACGTTAAATAATAGTGACTGTATGTTATTCTTTCTTTTTTTTTCTAACACAAACAAGAGTGATTGTTAATTTCACTTTAATTCTTTGTTCTCTTCGCGTTCTACATGCAGCCAAAGTTTAAATAACTTGATGACAACTTTGATTGACCAGTTGACCACAGATGTCTCATTGGCTTCAACGGCTATTGAAGTAGCAGCCTACATTGCGTTATTAAATTCATTGTATACTGTTTTGGTTTCCATGCTTCAAACTTGAAGTTTACATTAAATAAGATTATTCCTAGGTGGATAAATACGCGTTTAATGTATTGATTTAGGAATCCGACCCGCCGACTGCAAAAGTTACACGCCTCTGGTTTATTGTGTCATATCTTGATGATTGGAATTGCTATCCGGTGTCCGAATTGTCCGGGGTTTTTACATGCAATTTTCACTTTTGTTCCATTTCCGAGCATCTTGGCAGAATAAAGCCGGGGCGACTGAACTTGAGTAAAAACGCTGACTATTTCTACCATTTCTTGAAGCTTGTGCAGATTTTTACGAATGACAATATAAATCGAAGGCACTTACGTGATGTGATTCTTGTAGTTACGTAAGCTGTGCAATAGGGCTGTTCAAAAATAACTTTTTTTTCCTGATTCCAGCCATTCACTGATTAAATTGTCAGGTTGCCACAACAAAGGCTGCACACCAAATTTGGTTCAATTCGAACATGTCTAAGCGTCCGCAGAGCCAATTAAAATTTTTAATTTACTCAGTAAAATTTAAAAAAAAAATTTCAAATTTTTCTCTCAACCCCATGAAAATGTTGAGATGTCTTCAAAGACCATGCAAATGAAATTTGAGTCAATTCCAACCTGTAGAAACGGAGTTATTTGAGTTTTT
>ATSW01015331.1:0-12215 GCA_000444245.1 Botryllus schlosseri | reverse complement strand
GGGTAATCTTGAAATTTCTCGGACTGACCAGTGTAATTTGATGAATGTGTATTTGGTAAGTCCAAAATTTTTTCCTCTAATAGCATTTCTTCCACCGGTTGGAATTAAGTGGAATTTGGTGCGTTGCGTGTTTTTAGTCGATTTTTCATCAAGTAGCCAGTAAAATTTGAAAAAATGTTATTTTTGAACAGCAATAAAGACCAAACATTGGTTTTGTCACAAAGGCGTGAGATATATGACTTGGATGTATATCTTGCAGAGACGACGACGATATTAACGACGTGACGTCGATGGCCGGCGTTAATCTGTCGGAAGAAAGCGATCGCATTTTGGCCACAAATTCCGAGCTGGTCGGGTCGCAAGTCCGGTCCTGTCAGGACTCGGTGGTCGTGAATTCTCTGGCGTTGACTCAGAGGCTAAAAGAGATAGGTAACAACGTTATTTTATTTCTTTAATGTCGATATTTGTCGTTTTCTATGCGTCTGTTTGGTCTCTCAGATAATAATTTAGCAAAGAGGTAGCCTACACCTCTAATTTTTTGAAGTAGTTTTTTCCTAGCTGTACCGAGTACTCAAGTAATTATGCTTTTAGAAAACTTTCTCATCAAGTTTTTCAGGCAAAACTACCTACTTTTCACGCTGAATATATTTGGAAAATGGCCACAGCAGATTACAGACATTTGCCATCCTCATTCTCCGGAGAATGAACCTGATATTAACCGTTGATGTCTTATTTTGTGATACGGTTGTTGATATACGATCTTCTTTGCAATTCTCTCCTCGTTGCTGGCGATTACTCCTGACGAGTGTCAGCCGAAAATGTTTGGGTCATTTCAATATGAATATACTCATCAATTGGATATTGAAGTTCTGTGCCTCCAAGAATCTCTTCAAATGTTATACAGTATTTGTGGCCCATTTTTCAGTTTCGAAACATCCGCACGTGAAACAGCTGCATCCCGACGTGATCAAGTTCATGGCGCACGCGGTCGAGACGCGCGTCAAGGACTTGATCGAAAAGGTTTCGCTGGTGGCCTTCCACAGGATCGCAAATTATAAGGTGGGTTCGCGCTGATGCGTGTAATTTCAACTCGTTTCAAATTTTACTGTCAACCCCGTGAAATTGTTGAGTCGCCTACAAACAAAATTTGACGCAATTCCCACCCGTAGAAGCGGTGTTATTTGAGTGTGTCATTCATCATTCTGGGATTACCCACCGTCCGGGCTATCTTTGCGTATCCAAAATTTTCAACTGCAGTAACGTCGCTTGTTCCCGATAGAAGTGAGCGAAATTTGTTATGCATCGTTCATTTTCAGACAACATAATAATTTCATGGTGTTGACAGTAAAATTTTCACTTTTTCTATGATGAATTCAAAATTTTTGAACTCCTCTTATTATTTAATTGTTCAAGTCCGCGTGAAACAATGTTTTACAGGACAATGACCATTACGAAGCGGCGCAGGACGTCAAATCCCAACTCAAGTTCCTGCTCGAACTGGACGTCCTGGAGAAGAAGAGGCACGCGCAGTCCGAGCGCGAAGTCCTCATGAAAGCCATGAAGGTGAGAGGGCATCCGGGGCAGATTCCAAATCATTGGTCCGCAACGTGGGCGATATTGCCCCTCAGGGGCTGATTTTGAGATACTGGTGAGAGGGGGGGTTATTGGAGGCCAACTCCTAACAATGGGGCAGAAATACACATGAAAACGGAGTTGTACCAAGGTTGACAGTTTAAAGGGTCGACCTAGTCTAAATTTGACCTGGAATCCGAATTTTAGGTGTCGGCTCCGATCCAGCCTTCTTTTATTACCACTTTCAGTCAACCTACGAACAATCAGCTATATACTTAAGGATATCCCGTTTTAATATCGGCTAATGTTTCTTGCCAGAAGTGACCTCTTTCTCGGATCTAAAAATATGGTAACCTACCCCTAGGTACATCTATATTCATTATTGAATTACAACATTTTTGTCTCCTTAGCAAAATCGGCCCCCAGGGGACAATAATAAGCCTTAGGCGGGGCGATAAAAATATGTCTAGAAAGTTTGGTAGCTGATGTGCTAAATTTTCGCATATCGCAGAGCCGTTCGAAAAACGACGATCCCGAGCAGCAGCGTCTGAAGCAGAAGGCCAAGGAGATGCAGCAGCTGGAGATGGAGAGGATGCAGATTCGGGAGGCCGACGAGACGGCGCGGCAGGCCATCGGCCCCAGGAAAAAGAAACCAAAGTTCGACCCGTCGGTGGTCGGCGCCGAGGTACGGCTTGTTTTCTGTCTCGTCGCGATTTTGCGGTGACTTGACTTGAGTCAACTTGAGACTCGTGTTTTAAAGCAACCTAACGATTTATACACCTAGCCAGCAAGATTCAGGAAAAAAAGTTGTACTTTAACTTTAACAGCCCTATTGATCAGTTTCCAGTTGAATTCTTGTTAAACCCACTTTTCGATAACTCTGGTAATATCGAATGGTTCTCATTTACAATATATGAAGAGCTTCTCGGAGGTACAGAACTACAATAGTATATTCGATTTCCTCATTACCCCTGACGAGTGTCAGCTGAAAATATTCGGGTTTATTTCAATATGAATATACTATTTAATTGTATATTTATAATATCATAATTTTCCATTCTTTCAACACAGTTTCTGGTCCCATTTTACAAGTACCAGTACCAACAGACGAAATCCCTATATTGTGGCTACTTGACCATTCTTGAAAATTACAATGAAATGTCGGTATTGGCCGTCTGAGTCTCGAGACGTATGACTTGGACTCCGAGTCATTACAACCGCGGGGCCGAGTCAATGCACAAAATGCCCCCAGTCGGATTATCTCCATATTTAAGAAATTGACTCGAGTCGCCATAAAATCGCGACTCGAGTCATTACGACCCCGAGTACCAACAATGGTAACTTGTGTTTTCAGTCCCGGGACCTGTCTTCGTCATTCCGTTCCACTCCCACGAGGCCGCGCATCAAGCGAGTCAACCTCAAGGACCTCGTTTTCGTGCTCGAGCAAGAGAAAGACACGAACAAGTCGCGGTTACTCTACCGGTCTTACCTCAAATGATGCGTCGACGATACGCTCTCAAAAAGCGACATCGAAATCGCCAGGGTGGCGGAGACACCGGGCCTAGTAGGAAGAGGCAAAAAGTCGGGGCAAGCGGCGCTCTGGCACTATCAGACAAGGTTTTCGACCGCGCTGCTTTTTTACGTCGATGAAATTTTTCCTACATATTTTTAAAGGCGGTTCTCTGTACGGATAGATACCTTTACCCTCTCTCTCTCTCTCTCTCACATCTCCCTCTTCTAGCAATTTCTATTCTTTCGGCTTTCTATCGTGGGTCGGAGAAATAAATCGGTGTGGGGACCCGAGATTGGTCTAATTATATACGTTTTGTGGTCTGGTGTGATACATAGTTAGCTATTCAATAGAGCAGGGGTTCTCAACCTGGGGGGCGCATCCCCCTTATGGGGCGTGAAACATCTGAAGGGGGGCGCGAAGAAGCGGTCAACTGAAAAAAATTTCGCGCTCCGCACGATATACCTACAATACGCGCGTGTTTCTCTCTATATCGACCCAATTTCATATATTTTTATTCTCTCGTCAGCATTCAAAACCGTCCATACCACCAAACAATCTGTTGGGGTAGCTAGCATCCCAATTTGATTTTGTGATATGAAGATAAGAGGGGGCGCGAAATTTTTCACTATCAAAAAGGGGGGCGTGTCTAAAAAAAGGTTGAGAACCACTGCAATAGAGGAAATTTCGAGATGAGATCAGTTTCTGGGGCTGTGTTATGAGCAGTGGGTTCGAGTATTAGTGTTATGGTAATGATTGATGTCATTATATTGTAGGGTTACCATACGTCCTCGTAAGAGGATTTGTCCTCTTTTTTTGAAAGTGTCCTCGGAGGACGCTTTTTTGAGATTTTGTCCTTTTATTTGAAAATTTAGGTCAGATTTAGAACAAATTGCGAGTGATATGCCGTAGATTAGCACAGAACTGACGCACCGGCGAGTATTTCGGAGTGAAAAACGGTTATTTTAGCTCCGGGCGGAAAGATGACCTTTTTTCATCCACCTAGCAATGCGGGAAGAAAATCGTTATTTTGAGCTCTGAGCGGAAAAGATGACCTTTTTTTATTTTTAGTCAACCGAATACAAAGTGGGAAAAATTCACCAGTTTTTGAGAATTCTTAGCCTAGCTGTAAAGGAGGGTATTTAGGCGTCCTGGGAGGACAATTTCCTGACAAAATTTGAGAAATTTCCACTTTCCACTACAAAAATGTAACTGCTTCTTTGAGGTACAGAACTTCAATATACAATTGAATAGTATATTCATATCAAAATGAACCCGAATATTTTCGGCTGACACTCGTCAGGGGTAATCGTCAGCAACTAGTAGAGAACTCGAAAGAACAGCGTATATCAACAATCGTAACACAAAATATGACGTCACCAGCACGAAATGTCGAATACGAGAGCGTTCAATGTACTATTTTTAGATGATACACGAACTCTTTTTGTTGACACAGCTTTGGCTGGTGTATTTTGATAAAAAATGTAACTGTGAAATGCGACATGCAAGGTAGACGGGAGGCTCGATATGACAAAGTCAAAGCGCCCTTGGAGTAGTCTATGGAATCAGACACCCACCTTGGCGTAAGCGATGTAAAGAGGAGGCATGCACATTGCGCACTAAATGAAATGTAAAGAAGATAGTATAGAAAAAAGCATGCGACAATAATGGAGTGGCATGTCATGGAAGGCGAGATCTGTAGGTCAGCCGTGGTCCGGTAATCTCGAGGATTCAAAACAAATCTACCTAATGGGTATTTTCCGGGATGTCAAGTTGATCCGATCCAGTAGAGTTGGTTTGAAATCGAATTTCTACAAATCCTAAAGATAGTATGAACACGTAACGGCTGCGGTTTTTACGTTTATTGGGATCAAATAGAGGCAATTTTCCGTGCGAACCGGGTATCGGTGAATTCGCCTTGAGACGTCTCCATTACGCTATCTATTGGAACTAGTTTTGAGTCAAATTACGAGATTTTGTCCCTGATATGCCAACAAACAGGTAACTCTAATCAAACACTCACCTTGGTCCTCATATATTATTGCACATCGCACACTGAATGAAAGGTAAGATATATCAGTAAGTCGTAGTTTACCTCAGTGCTCTTCAACCTTTTTCGAAGTGGTACACCCTTTTAAGGTTTGCTCAAAACTCGTACACCCCTGTTCATTAGGGGTCTTCAAACATGACTATTTTTCTCAAATCGTACTGGCTACTTGATAAAATTGTTAGGTTACCTAATTTAAGCCTACACACCAAATTTGGTTCAATTTCAACTAGTAGCCGCCTTGCTACGGGAGAGGAAAGTTTCTATTTACTATACAAAAATAAATAACGAAAAATTTGAAATTTTTCTGTTCACCCCATGAAAGTATTAGGTTGTCTATAAAAACTATGTTCTTCAAATTTGGTTCAATTCCGACCAATAGAAGCGGAGGTATTGCCGTCAAAAAAATGGATTTGAATAAAATAGTATTTGGTCACAGAGTCTATTAGCAGCCAGTTAGGCAGCCCGCCACGCAAATTTAGGCTTATCATATTTTGGAAATCTAAAAAGAGGACACTTTTTCAGAAATTTGAGACTTGCAAAACCAGAGAAGAATTTTAAAAAACCGGTGAATTTTTTCCACTTGGTGATCAATTGACTAAAAATAAAGGTCATCTTTCCGCTCAGAGCTCAAAATATCGTTTTTCTCTCCGCATTGCTAGGTGGATGACTAAAAAAAGGTCAACTTTTCACTCAGAGCTAAAATCACAGTTTTTCACTCCGAAATACCCGCCGGAGCGCCACTTCTGTGCTGATTTACGGCATATCAATTTGCTCTAAATCTGACCTGAATTTTCAAAAAAGAGGACAAAATCTCAAAAAAAGAAGACAAAAGGGCGTCCTACGAGGACACTTTCAAAAAAGTCAAAAAAGAGGACAAATCCTCTTAAAAGAGGACGTATGGTAACCCTACGCAAATTGGAATTTATTTCGTGTCAGAGCAAAAACAGCATGATATAACGAACGATATTCAACCTAAATGTAACAGTATTGGGGGGAGAGTAGTTAAAGCTACTGCTGCAGAAGCGGTTATTCAGATCAGCGATGATAGCAGGCGCACCATCCTACTGCGCATCAGGCCTGCCACACACCACACACAGTCGATAGTAGCACATGGGCTGCAAGAGATGTCAGTAACCTCATATCGGATGCCGCTATATACACAGTCTATTGTCGCTAATTTACATCACTTATAACAAAATACTAAATTGAAAATGTATGGCGAAAGATTGGACATACAATCGGCATTTTAAGACAAAAGGGTTTCGATTTCAATATGGAAGCTGTTTCGACCCTGGCTAGCTACGTCACTTCATTTATGTGCATTGCGGTATTTATTAGCGTCGGGTAGGAAGCACGGATTCAAAAAGTCTGAGCTATCGCAGCGGTTTCCTCACAAATCAATAAAATACAAATGACTAGCTGAACACATGTTTGTTAACTGCATACTTTACAACACCAAACGGAACCATTGGTCTATTGCCGACGGCTAAATGAATAGAAGAAATATTTGCTTATGACATCACAATCAAGAGGTGTACAGTATTACACTTGAGATAACATTGTACCATATTGCTCGTTAACCTGTGCGTCAACCTGTCTGTACTGACCTATAAACCGGCATTTGTGATAGCTAGCCATCGGCTCATTGTAATTTGGATCTGGTACACCCCTGTACACCCCATCCGAGTGGTACACCCTTTGCGAATTCTGGTACACCCTAGGGTGTACGACCACCCCGGTTGAAGAGCACTGGTTTAGGCATGCCATCAACAACAGCATGTGAAGAATCAGCAGGCACAACATGACTGGGGGTGGGGAATTCCTCTTCGCCCTCAACAATATAAGGATGAAGATTATCAACATGGGTTATGCGATATTTTCCATTGTCAATATTTTTTATGCGGTACACAAAGTTCTCCAATTTATCAATGACTTCCCACGGACCATTCCAGCCCGACGACAATTTTCGATGCTTAGGTGGATAATAAAACCAACAAAAAGAGCCAATTTCAAATTCTTGTGATTCAACATGTCGATTGAAGTATGTTTTCTGTTTTACGGCAGACCTGCGCAATTTCTCGCGTGCGAATTGAAAGGCATCAACACTGGCAGCAGAAAACCATTCAACATATTGTGTGTAACATTTGNATGGTGTGCATTTGGGAGGTCTACCATAAACAATGTCACTCGGCAAAGAAACTTCACGACCAAGAAATAGCTTATTAGGAGTGTACCCAGTGGAATCGTGAACACTTGAACGATACGCTTGCAATAAATATGGTAAATGGACATCCCAATCAGATCTGCTGTCATTTACATAGCTTATCAACATTTGCAGAATGGACCTATTATTCCTTTCAGTGAGCCCATCAGATTGAGGTCGATAGGAAGTAGTTCTAGTCTTAAAAATTTCATACAATTCACACATTTCCTGGAATAAAGTTGATTCGAATTGGACACCCTGATCAGTGTGGATAATATTTGGTGCTCGAAACTTACAAAAAAATTCAGTCACAAGAATGTCGGCTGCGGACGAAGCTAGAAGGTCTTTCATCGGGTATGCCTCTACCCACTTGCTAAAATAATCAGTAACCACCATCAAGTATTTATGACCCAGTTCGGTAGATGGCATAGGACCCACGAAATCAAGCGAAATCCTATCCAAGGGTTCAGAGCAAAGCATCTTCACCAAGTTAGCGCGCTTTTTTCCATGCCCGGTTTTACTTGCAGTGCAAGGTTTACAAAATTTGACCCAGTTACTCACATCCTGTTTCATACCAGGCCAATAAAATCGATCTCGCAATTTGACATAAGTTTTGTCCCGCCCCAAATGGCCTCCTGTTCTCAAGGCATGATATTCGATAAATAATTTNCTACGCAACGACATGGGCAAAACAATTTGAAAAGTTGAATCACAGCCAGGATTAACATCTAAATATTCACGACACAGAACGCCATCCCGCAAAGATAACAATTTCCAATGCGAACACAAGACTCTGACCATGTGAGAATGCAACAGCAACTCTTCAGAAGAAGGTTTAACACTGACAGATTCTTTCCACGATATTACAGTCCCAATGTCCGAGTCAGTCATCTGCAAATCACGCAACTCTTCATTTGACAACGTATGTAACCAGTTCGGTGCAGGCGAAGGACGATCTACAGAGCTTGTAACAGAGTGCACGCCAGCAATCACAGGAGCAACAGTTGCATGACAAGCAGGATCATTTTCATTACAGTTGAGACATTCTACACGGCTACACTTCCTTCTGTAACGTCGAGACAGACCATCTGCATTTCCGTGCTTCTTTCCTTCCCGATGTTCAACATCATAATCGAAGCTGCTGAGGTATGTTATCCAACGAGCAACAACACCGCTTGGGTCTTTGAAATTTATAAGCCAACGCAGTGAGGAATGGTCAGTTCGCAAAAAAAATTTCCTCCCCCATAGATAGTGCCGAAAATGCTCTATAGCCCACCGAACAGCGTATAGCTCTCTGTACGTAGCACAATAATTCATCTGTTCTTTGTTCAACGCCTTACTGGCATATCCAATTACTTTCTCTTCACCATCTTGCAACTGAGACAGCACGGCTCCAGCAGCAAATCCGCTGCAATCAGTGTCCAATGTAAACATGCCGCCATCCCGTCGAGGATATGATAAAATCGGAGTCGACGTAAGGACTCTTTTCAACTCATCAAATGCAATCTGACATTCGCCTGTCCATTTAAACTTCACGCCTTTTTTCATCAGGTCTGTCAATGGACTGGCAATAGAGGCGAACGACGGAACAAATTTACGATAATATGTCGCCGTTCCCAAGAAACTTTGTAACTCTTTCAGTTTTGTAGGTACAGGCCAGTCTCTTACCGCAGCAGTCTTTTTGTCATCACATTTTATGCCATCACCTGATATAACATGCCCCAAGTACTCAACTTGACGACGGAACAATTTACATTTCTTCGGCTTGAATTTCATCCCAGCAGAGCGTATTCGTGAAAAGACCTCCCGAAGGTTTGCCAATTCTTGATCAAAATCGTTACTGTAGACCATTACATCGTCAACAAATACAAGCGTAGTTTTCCACAAAACATCTCGAAGAATATTTTCCATCAAGCGTTCGAAAAGGGCCGGAGAGTTAGACATTCCCATAGGCAGAACTTTAAACTGATAGTGATTTCGACCAGGCAAGGAGAATGCGGTTTTATATCGATCCGTCGCCTCTATTTCGACTTGAAAAAATCCACTATCCAAGTCAAGGCAGCTGAACCAAGATGCACCACCCAACGAATCCAGTATATCGTCAATCCTGGGGAGGCTGTATGCATCCTTCACAGTAACCGAGTTCAATTGGCGATAGTCCAACACAAGGCGATGCGAAACACCATCTTTTTTAGGAATTAATAGCAGTGGGGCATTATAAGGCGAATTCGATTCCTCGATCACATCTTGTTCCAACAATTTATCAATTTCTTTGTTCGCAGCGTCCCACTTTGCCCAGCCAAGTCTACGAGGGGGCACTTTAACCGGTTCCAATTTAGTAGTCTCTATGCGGTGCTTGATGGCATCAGTTCTACCAAGCTTTCCACCTGGTACCGTAAATACATCTTGGAATTCGCGCAACAGTTCTTCAACTCTTACTCTCTGATCGACAGTTAAATCCATAATATCATCCAGCATGGTCTTTAATGACTCTGGTAACAGGGCAACATTTTCACTGTTCTGGAACTCTTCTACTGGTAGCGGCACTTCATTCACATTCGCCAACAATTCGTTCTCTTCAGTAATTGCAGAGACCTGTGTAAAACCAACATCATCTGGCCGCATCAAGCCAATCAGGCAGGAGTCAGGAATGACAACATCCTCCTCAGACAAATTTGCCAACAACAATGGCACTTTTTCACAATCTGGGTTTACAATACCAGGATAAAGAAACACACCCCGAGCGCCAAATTCAGAAAGAAAAGAGCCAACTGGGTCGATCACAGCCGTCACATTACAGTTATGATCAGTCCAAGGACAAGAGATATTGCCCCATATCAACTTCTCGCTCCTTTTCGGTATCACATATGAATGCTGGGTTTTGATACGACAGCATACAATTTTCTGAGTAGGCTTAACAATAGGCACCATTCTGCCACGAACACTGATGCACTCTTCTCTAGCATACAATACCACATCAAAATCACGAAGAGCATCAAGTCCCAAAATACCCACAGGAGTACCAAGCTTAGCAACGTTAACCATCAACTCCTTACATACACCATCAATGCAAAGCTTCAACAACAATTTGCCAACAACATCAAGCTTATAACCATTTGCAACTGTAAAGTCTCTCATAATCGGTTCCAACGCATCCACAGGATAACCCAAAATGCCAAATAGTTCGAGGCTAATAAATGTTTCGGGACTACCACTATCAATCAGAAATTGGAAAGAATAACCATCAATACCAATACTTGCATACCAGTTTACCTTTAAATCAAGGGCGCAAATCAATTCTTCCAGGCCGGGGGCGTACCAGTGCGGCGTGAACTGCTGGTCGCCGGTCGTTTCCCTAAAAAATCCTTCGAAGCTGCTGTTTTTTCAGTAGGATGATTATCTTGACCATCATCGTCTTGCCTCGGACCATTCTTCGGCCTTGTCCAGCAATCATTCTCCCAATGTCCAAGTTTTCCGCAATACTCACATACAGGCACATGACAGAGATTAGCAGAGTGACCATAAATCCCACAATGACTACAATTTCCATCAAATCGTCTTCTTTGACCAAAGTTATTGCGTTGATTTGGAGCGGAATAACTTAATCCCCCGATCTCTTTGAACGTACTCTTCATTTGTCTAATTTCATTTTCTAAACTGGCTATCGTCTGTGACAAGTCGGACACTTCCGGTTTACCAATACGCTCGCAACCTCCACTGCACGTCCTGCTTGCTGTGATCTGGGCAACAGTTGGCTTACGCATCACGTAGGGCTTGGAAGTTTCAAGAATTTCCGACACCTCCAGTGCTCGGCCAACCAGATCCCACAGTGATGCGTCTCTACGTTCAATTGACAGAGCTACTGCGACTTTTTCGTCCCCAAAGCCGGTAGCAAATTGTTTTTTAATCAAGTTGTTGACATCAGTTTCGTCACGACCTGGGAAGGCCTTTCTCGCCAACTTTTGCAATGCCACAGCGAAATCACCAGGAGACTCTTTAACAGATTTTTCCCGACAATAAAATTCGCGAACGTAGTCTTTTTCACGGGCCGAGTTACCCAAGCGTTTCCTCAGGTGCTCTACCAGCTAATCCCGGCGATCTTCCGTTTTCAGTTCTAAAGCCAACTTCTGAGCATGGCCTTCAAGACACACCTCCAAATGCAATGCGGCAACGCCTTCATCCCAATTATTCAGCTCACCAACAGCCTTGAAATGTTCCAAGTAATCCTCCAACGGTTCCTTCCCATCACCATTGAAGTGACGTGGCGGTGTCGACCCAATCTGATAGGCACCACCATTATTAGTTGACCAATTTGTTAAACCACTCCGATCAAAACCGAAACGAACTTGCCGAGGAGTGCTTGCCCAAGCAGACTTTCCGACGGTGCTAAACTCCGGTACTGTACAAGCAGCATCTACCTGTTGTTTTGGTAGTGAATTTTGTACAGCTTCAACGCCATCTGCCGGTTTCGGTGCAGATGAGCAAGATGAGCTGACTGACTCGTGATCTGGCTCAGTACCTGTCAAAGTTTGTTTATTTCGAATATTCTGGGTCCTCAGAAGGTCGAGAATTAGCTGATTTTGATTACGAATGTCATCTTGGTTCTCCCGCACAACGTGCACTTCCTGGCTTAAAGTAGCCACTTCGTGCTGCAGAAGAACTACTACCTTATGCAATTCGGTTGTTCTGATCACAGCTTCCCTTTGTGTATCCGCAACGTTCACCAAATCTCTTGATAAACTATTAAATACTTCGGCTCCGTCGATACAATCTCCGCCCTCCAGCAGCGTATCCCTGTCGTACCGGTATCCAGAATTGGACTGCGTGCTCGCCATTGTAGCCGTTCCCTCGCTTATCTAACACTTTATAGCAGAAGAGGA
>ATSW01015330.1:0-13943 GCA_000444245.1 Botryllus schlosseri | reverse complement strand
CTAGTAGTTGAATTTAATTCCAAATTAGAAAGATATGCAAAAATATTTCGAGTTCAGAGTTCATTCACATAAACACGAAATGTCTGCACAGCAGGGTTGTAACCAAGTCACATGGCTCCGAGTCACAAGTCAATCTCACTTTTATAGTTTTGACTCGAGTCAAGTCGAGTCATTTTCAATTCACCACCGAGTCAAGTCCAAGTCTTCGAGCAGAGGTTCGAGTCCGAGTCATGGTATTATGACTCGAGTCCGAGTCCAAGTCATTGTGTTGACTGCTCAGTTTCCAGTAAAAGTCTTGTTAAACCCACTTCTCATAACTCTGTTTGGTGATATCGAATACTTCGCATTTATAATATGCTAATTTTCCTCACTTTAAGCAGTTTTTGGTCGCATTTTCAAGTATCAGTACCAATAGACGAAATACCAAGAGTATGGTTAACTTTACTTCTCTTCGAAATTACAATGAAATGTCGGTCTTGACCGACGGCCGTCTGAGTCTTGAGTCATATGACTTGGTTTGAGTTATGCGCAATGGCTCGAGTCCAAGTCGAGTCAATGCACGGATTGACTCGAGTCGAGTCGAGTCATTACAACCCTGCTGACTTGGCTTGTTTTGTACGATACAGTTCTGTAGCATTTGGAGGAAATCCAGAAATTAGATCAGAATTTGAAATGGGAGAATAGAAACATTTTACAAAGTATATTAGAATTAATTTATCGGCATTTCACTCAAAATGTCTAATTAGCCTGCTGTGCGTATAAATATCTATTGTGACATTCTTTTACCTCTGCGTTAACAGAAAAGGAACCGACAGACCACGGTCAAGCCAACGTAAACCGGCTTCGTCAAATTCAAAGACAGTCACGACAGAGAGAAAGGGAAAGGGAACAGAACAAGCCCACCCCTGTGAAAGCTCTCTGGAAATCGACCAGATACGAGGGGATAGAGTCCAAAGTAAAAACTGTACAGACAGAGGTAGGAATTTGGAAAAATTTATCATTCCGATTCTTGAAGGAATTTAGCATTTTTAGACTCCAAGAGCACCGAGGGCGATGCCACCGCGTCCCAGCACAGCGCCACCCGGGCGGGGCAGTAGAGACCAGCAAGAGGAAGAAGTTCTCACTCCCAATCGGGTATATTATTATTTGAATAATTAGAGGTGGTCAGTAACGAAGTACTTGTACCTTTCAGAGTACTCAAGTATATTTTTTGTACTTGTACTATTTACACAAGTGTTAATGTTTGTAGACATTTCTACTTATCATTTTTTAGCTTTGGATCATGTCAGGGTTGTAGCCAAGTCACAAGGCTCCGAGTCGCAAGTCAATCTCACTTTCATAATTTTGACTCGAGTCAAGTCGAGTCATTTTCAATTCACCAACGAGTCAATGCCGAGTCCAAGTTAGTGAGTAGAGGGTCGAGTCCGGGTCTTCCTATTATGACTCGAGTCCAAGTCATTGTGTTGACTGCTCAGTCTCGAGTTAAAGTCTTTTTAAATCCATTTTTTATAACTCTGTTTGGTGATATCGAATGGTTCACATTTATATTATACTAATTTTCTTCACTTTTAGCAGTTTCTGGTCGCATTTTCAAGTACCAGTACTGATAGATGAAATCCCAGTAGTGTTGTTACTTTACTATTCTTCGAAATAATATGAAATGTCGGTCTTGGCCGTCTGTGTCTCGAGTCATATGACTTGGCTCGAATCATGCACAATGACTCGAGTCCAAGTCGAGTCAATACACAGATTGACTCAAGTTGAGTCATTACCGTATTTTGAGAAAATGACTCGAGTTATGTCGAGTCATCAGAAAATCGTGACTCGAGTCGATTCTTGACATGAGTCATTACAACCCTGATCATGTAAAGTTAAAATTAGTTTTGTGCTGTCAGAATCGTTTTTATAAACAGACTTGGTCAGCTAGATAATTCTAGTTGTCTAATTTGATTAAATTACAGCGAAATGAAGGTAGTCTAATTCTAATCTAATTTGCGAAATGTTTCCATTCCATGCTCTAATGTTTCTGATATCTAATTTCTGTTTTTCTTGAAAATGCTTCAGGAAAACTGTATGGTGCGAAACGCGCCAAGCTTGCTGTACTATAATTATAGTTCTCTGACTTCGCACTACTACCATTTATCATCGGTTCCGTCCTATTTCTTATGAAAAGGCTGCTCAGAAAAGGGCCGATGACTTCATTGCGCGGAATGCAAGATTGGCCAAGACATACAAACCTCAAAGATCGAAATCGCAACTCGATATACATCGGTCACACGATAAGTATGATCAGAACCTGAAGAAATATAATGACACTGTGAAAGGCACCGTGCCGAACTAGTAAGTTGTTCATTTCGATTCAGTAGCTAAAAATAATTTCATCATTTCAGAAGTAGAATTGCATTTCCTTTACCCATTCGATTCTGCTATCATGTGACTTGTGGTGGCAGCAGAATTTAGTATTTTGGAAGTCTTGCAAAAATAAATTCCTGGTTCAATTCAGTAGACTAATGTACTGCTGATTGGTTCCTGGGGTCAGTTTCATCCAAAAACTGTGGTTCTTAACCTTTAATAACCTTGGGAACAGTGACGCAAAGCTACAGGCCTTCGTGGAACCCCAAATTTTCCATGAGTCATAACAACAAAATCGAACACAATACACATGTAACACATTATTATATAGATCACTGGTGTACAGATTGAACTGTACAGCAACATACAAAATGAAAACATTACAATAAATATTTATTGCTTATTGTAAATCAGGGTGACTTCTGCTGCGGAAATGGGAGGCTTCAGTACGCTGTTAGGGAAACTTCCAAAGAGATAACCAGTAGAGCAATTTACTTTTGTTCAATGTAATCTCTTTTTCAGAGACTGTAGCTAGCTTTGCGTTCTATCAACTTCTTTTCTCTGAATATTCGCATTCACTTTTTGCAGCCTCCAAGCGCGACAGAGAGATTGGGCAAGAGCCGAACGTGAACGTATCAAGAACGCACCCGACCCTACCGTTCCCGAAGGACACACCGTATTGCCAGATCAAGACAGGAGGGAGACTTTGAAAGTACTAAAAGAAAGTAAGAACGCCTGAAATGATTGAGATATTATTTTGCATCGTTTCATGGAAATCCTTTGGGTTTTCGCTCTGGTTTGTGCAAATTACGTTTTGGACATACATTTTGACTTTTGTGGGATATAGAATTTGCTCCGTGAACACAATTATAAGCCTTTGGATATAGGTATAAAGTCAAGTGACGCATGCTAAAGTGTCCCATGATCAGCCATCGTTTTTCATTATCCCGCATGCTCAAATGTCTGGCGATTTGTCGAATCCATTTTTTGTTGTACATGATTTAACATGTGTATTTTTGTGAAACCACGATCAGCCAAAGAAAGCACCAAAGTCAAAGAGAAATACTACATACCTCAATACGAAACTTACGGAAATTTCGTCGTGAGTGACGAACCGGTCTTAGTGGAACAGGAAAAGACTCACCGGACTGTGGAAAAAACAAAATACCTCGCCCCCGACTATCAAAGCCCACGTNATTCTGTCCNATANNAAAANTACAACAGTTATCAATATCCTGAATATCCAGTTGAATCAGAATTGGNAAGATACACAAATTCAGNAAGTCAAAATTCAAATCGATACCATGAATACCCAGCTGAATCAGAAGGATACAGATATCCAACNAGTCAAAATTATTCAAACGATGGATACCTTCATTATGATANTATCGGAGAAACATTGTACGACACAGGGACATCAAATTATTCNACTACACATTACGGAGATCAAGCAGGCGTTGATAAAATAATCGTTCCAACTAAATACAAAAGAGGTGTGGAAAGACTTCAAAGGAACGCAGTTGCTGAAAATGACACACAACGTACCTACCCATCAATGAATGGTACAAATCGATATCAAGAAATGAATTACCATCACTCTCACCCATACAAACAAAACTCGGACCNCCCACAACATGGATTTACAGAAACCGTCATAATTCCAAGTTCAAACGGTCCGACTAAAGTCACNCATCAAGACAAAGATAAGCGTTCAAAGAATTACTCGAAATACAAAGAAGGAATCGGTTACATAAAGTACGAAACCGGGGTGAAAAGCAAAGAAAAGAGCTCAAAAACGTGTCAAGAATACTCTCCTGAATATACATACGTCCGTGCGGAGCATATACCTCCAAATTATCGCGACCAAACTGATTGTTACAATNCNANCANGAATTTCAACAGTTTCCCTCAGGAAAGAAATTATGAAGCTGATAGCACTCGCCGACCGTATAACAGTCACAGGCCTTCAACAGCTGCGAATGATTATTCAATGTATGACTCTGAAGTTGTGTATCATTCAAAACCGCCCGCATCTCCATATCGCGAGTTTGGAAGTAGAGGATCATCACCAGGTCATGGAAATTATGAGTTGAATCCAAGATCGGAATTTGGCGATATTCGTATCGACAGGAATGCGCATCGTGTCACATTTGCGCCAACACCTGATATGCAACATACGTCGCCACAAAGATATCAACGTCCCAGTAATCACTATGATGATGCTCCCTGGAGTAGAAATATGAGTCCTGACACCCATGCTGCACAAGATTATTCGTTGAAAGCCAGGATCGGCTCAGCAACAGCGCAAAGCACGTATCAAGACCAATACAGGAGTCCTACACAGAGATGTCAAGCTAAGGATGATCACGAGGTGCTTACTCACTGCATGGGATATAGGAGTTGTTGAAAGCGTAGTGTGAACATGGGGACCAGTCTATGAATCGAGCTCATGTAAAGTATTGTAGGTTTCGTGTAATTGTTGCTACTCTAGTAGAAGTAGAAGCATTAACTCTACACTTAATTACAAGTAGAAATAGACATTTCTGAGGCATGTCAAGACTACTTGAATTAGAGGCAGAAAATATGGATGGGAGGATTTGTCCTCTTTTTTCAATAAAAGTAAAATTTCCTCCGAGTATTTGAGTTTTAGGAATAAGAAAGACTAAAGTAAGTCAACCTTACACAAACCACACTTAAAAACCAGGTTTTTCCGGAACTGCCCCAAAGATTGGCTAAAAAACGGTCAAGAAAAATAAAAAGGTGAACTCACATAAAATCACAATTATCTGTGTAAATTCCCAGTTTTTATGTCTGTTATTGAAACTTGAATAAAGTGTCTTCTTTTTTCGGATACGAAAATATGGTGACTCTACTAGTAAATCATAGTGTGGTAATAACTTTGGCAAATAGTTTCAAATATTAGTTTTGATCAGTGGTCGCATACTCTTAGCAGTTAATCGGAAGTAGCCACTATCGAAATTGCATATTCGCGACTGAAACAAAATAACAAATGACATTGGAAGTAGGTGCAATTTTTGAAAATATCCGCAGTTACCGTGATACAGTGGCCTATTTCACTCACCCCAAAACTATTTTGTACTTTCTTCAATGTAAATAACTTTGCCTTAAGTACTCCAAAAAAGTAGAATTATTTTGTTACTGACCACCTCTGGTGATGTCAATATTCCTCAATTATCTACGACTGTGTCGACTTGGCACGCCATTGGTCCTGGTCCCTTTCAGTTTCGCAGGGCTTGCGATGGGTCATCTATTATCTGTTCATTGTTCATGCTACGCTTTCTATAGTTGTAGATCCTGCAGCCGTCCTCGAATCAGCGTATGATTAAGCACCTTGTGATTATCCTTGCATCTCGCATGTAGGCATTTGCATGAAAGACTCGTGGAATGAAGAATGGCCGAGGAATGTTCGCACTGCAATTGTAGAACTACCTTTCAATTTTTAGCATAACCCGTCTTGTTTCAGTGTCTAACATTGTAGCATTAATGACTTGAATTATTTCAAAGGTTTTTTACTTTATATATGATCTCTTCTGTATTGTATTTTACGTCTGTTTCTCTTTATCCTTACATTTGCTTATCTTGTATAGTAAGTGGTAATTTGTAGAATATAATTTCATCTATTTTCCCGACAATGTACCGTAATGGTTGAGCGTCTGGCTTTTTGATCGGTAGGTCGTGGGTACGATCTGCGGCCAGGCCAGACTAAAGACCTATTAGTAACACTGGCATCCATGGCTTCCCCTCTTGACGCTCAGCATTTCCGGGATAGCATGGAGGGGTGGCGCAAGACTTAAAAAGCCTTACAAGGCTATGCCTCCACCTTGCTTGTCCAGCTGCGTATGCACAATTGCACTCATTCACTCATGGTGTGAATATGCACATTGCACAGATCGTGTGTACGTATGTATGAGTAGGTGTATATGCCGCAAAAAAACAACATTGAGAACAAAAACATATAACATCCTTTACTACTCATGCATAATGCACATTTCTTGTGTGAATTTGGCGTGGCTGTGATTTTAGACTACTTTTTTAACTTTTAATTTATTTTTATTTTTTCAGGCAAAACTATGCCTACAATACTTACTTTTTTACTTACTTGGATATTGCTATGTAATACTTGTATGTTTTCGGAGGACTCAAATAGGATTCGATTTTAAACTACTTCCACTTCTAGTTAACAGTTTTCAGTTTTTTTAAGCAAAACAAGGCCTAGAATACTTCTTTTTACTTACTTGGAAATTGTTACTTTTACTCGTACTTGAGTTACAATTTACAACACTATTTTATTGTTTTGGAAATTTTGGCATGTAACGAATTACTTTCACTTATCCAGAGACTTCAAGCAGGCTTGCTACTTGCATTGCTTACTCAAGAGGTTATGATTTTAGGCTGCTTCTACTTCTAGTTTTTGAATTTTTTGGCAAAACTAATACACTTCTGTTTTACTTGGAAATCTCTACTTGTACTGGATTTAAAAATTTATAACACTACTTCTACGTGTAGTTGACTACTTTTTGCACCTCTGTTGAAGATAACTTTCAGTTGATACTGACAATGTCTGTAGACTTCACACAATAGTGACAAATTATTATTATCGCCGTTTAATTTAATCTCGCGAAATTGATTTCTTTAGGCCAGGTCGAGCTACTTCACGAGCACAGACGGTTGCCGGTACGTTCAGCCGACTCTCTTGGAGTACGTCAACGGAAGACAGATTTAGAACGGAGAATCGCGGAAGTGGACGAAGCTATCCGAGTGTTTGAAAGGCCGAGAGTTTTTGTGAAATCGGACCAATGAAAAAAGTTTACTCTTTATTAGTCGCGGCTGTCATGTTGGCAATTCGTGATCAGTACAAATCCTAGCCGAGGTCAAAATATCGAATACCTGAGTGATTCGGTTCTGAATCAAGATAAGACTCCGAGTCGGTCATCCCTCATTATGATATCAGAACAGTATGAAAGATCTGGAAAGAATTTAACTCAAAGAATTTAACTCCAGTTCTATTTGGTATGTTGTGGGTTGATTAGGGCTTCACAAACATGTAATTTCCACTGACAATCGAGGTTCAAGGTGTCCGCAGTGGAAGATAGTATCGAATCTATAATTTTTGTTGATCAATTAATTTTTTGTAGCAAGCAGCTTATACGCTATACAGACACATTTTAGATATAATATGTTCCATAAATCGTACTGACATATATTCTCCTGCGAGTTTTTGTGCGTTTCTCTTCAGATATTGCTTTTTCAAATCCTTTATTTCCATGCAGACGTTAATTTGAAATTGGTATAGGCAATTGCTGTCCAACTTGATCTGCATATTTATATTTGAATTGATGGCGTGGATATTTTGTGTGAATTATATCTTTATATCAAGACGATAATCACTCGATTCTGTAGCTACCATTGGAATCAAGTTTTCTGTATTGGATTTTATGTCCGTAGGCCTGCACTACCTGATTATTACAAACCTTTGGTAGCATTGTAGAGCAATCATTGGGACCTTTCACGTGCTGATTATATTTGAATACAGTTTATTTCAATTTCTGCAATTCTTTTATTCTGAACACTATATGATAATTGATTATTTATCGCTTTAGTTTGGGTAATTTACTGTATCTTCAATTTATCGGTTTGGTCTGTATTTGTGAGTAAAGTTAAAATCGCGGATTGTTTATGTCGGTGGAATACTCGAGGCTATAGCGTCGCAATAGGGTTACCAGAGCATCAGTGTCAGTTATTATGAATAATTTCATCATTTCNAAATATCATGATTTCATCATCATCAATCTAGCAAATCAATGCACCACAAGAGTGCGATGCAATGAAAAGATAGGAGGGGGCTTGGAGTAGTCTTTTAAGCAGACACCCAACTTGGCCTACAGCATCTAAATNAAAGGCATGCACAGTTGCATTCTGGATTTAAGAAAGGATAACATAACAGGAAGGNACGAAAATGAATGCTGGATGCGTCGGTAGGCTAGGTCGATATGTCGGATTGTGGTCCGGCGATCTCGAGGTCTGACTAGCATTGATTCAGTAAAAATTGATTGAAGTTCGATTTGAATGTGGACATGGACTTGCTCGACGACTGTCGGATAGCCGGAAAGATGCTGTTCCACACTACATGTCCGGCACAGTCTATTTTATTGAGCGATGCGTTTTCTGATCATATGGCAGTTCTTCTTCGAGGACGCGCATGTGTTGTACTTGTGAGCTTTTGATTCCGAAGTGAAGTATTCATTCAAATTTGTGGGACTGCGATTCAATTTATTGTTAACAATTTCATTATTTCAATACACCACAGTACTGCGATGCAGAGAGAGAGTCTCAATGAACGACTTGGAGTATTCTTCGAAATCAGACACCCACCTGGCATAAGCAATGTATACACAGTACACACTGCACGTGCACACTGCACATGCACTGAATGAAAGTAAACGAAGATAATACCAAAGGACAACCGACAAAAAGAGGTGCCATGTGTCGTACGGCGAGATCGCGAGGACAGGTCATTTTGAGGGTTCCTAGTTAAAGAAAATTTCGGATGCTTCGAAAAGCACCATTTCTACTCGTACTTGAGTGAAACTTCTCGTCGCGACTTCTACTTGAGCAGCCTACTAGACTACTTTGACCACCTCTACTAATAACACAGAGAACACACCCTCGAGGGTGCCATCTAGCTGTGCTGAAAGAGACCTTCGTGGTCGTGATCTTCGGCTGCCTCGACCCAGCTCCGGAATTTTATCACCTGCTTAGCTTTGCTTATGATAGCAGACGGGGCACATGGAAAGGTAACGTGACGTACCCACACGCGAGTTCCACGATTTGCCGAAATTGCCCACGGCGCGTGGAAGTTTGTTGTTAGTTCCTCTTTCCGTGGTTTTGCCGGTGAAAATTGTATTAAAAACTAACGCTACGTCAGCTAGATTTGGAAAAATTGTTAATTCTAGTTGTCTAACTTGATTGATTACTGATTAGAGCAGAATGCCGCGGAAATCTTGATCTAATTCTAATCTGTATACTTTGCGCGATCTTCCTATATGCTCACATTTTGATTCTAATCTAATTTCCAGTTTTCCTGAAAACGCTACAGGAGAACTGTATAGTGAGAAACGAGCCAAGTCTGGTGTACGAACATTTCCCGTTCTCATACTATTAAAGTAAACTCTGATTTCGTGATTTGTTATGAACTGACTAAACAAGGTTTTTGTTGTGTTCGGAATTTAATTCCATTTCCAAGTTCAATTCCAAGAGCAATTCTAATTCTAATCTGATTTAGAAAAGCTAAAAATTGTCTAGCTGTCGAACTCTGACGCCAGCATCATCGACGTTCATGAAATTCATAAAACAATGTTTCCACCCGCTGGTTCCAAGACACCGCTAAATTTTAATGACAACGGCCTTTTATTGATTTCATTTTATTTTTAATTTCGAATTTTTTCATGATGCTGGGTGGCTTGCCTTTGATGACTCCGAGCCTCCCGTCTATTGCCTATCATACTGCATTTCACTGATTACAATTTAGTTATGTTTGTTATCTTCTAGTTCACCGAACCACGGCCCGACATATCGATCTCACCTTTTTTGTCACCTGTCCTTTTATATTATCTTCTTTCACGTTCTATTCATTGTGCAAGCCTCCATTTTTACATCGCCAAGGCCAGGTGGGTGTCTGATTTCAAAGACTAATTCCAAGTCATTTCGACACCTTCCTATCATTCATTGTATCGCATTCTTGTGGTGTATTGAAATGATGAAATAAATTGAATTGAATGATTTGTGCAGTTGACAATTAGATATTTTCTGTCGCATCAAAGTTTTTAAAAACACAGTCTTTGATTGTTTCAGGATATTCCGGTCTCATTCTTGGTCTAGGAGACAATTACTATTATAAAGAAGATTAATATAATCATCATGTCCTGCTTCTATTCCAATTTGAGAATTGCCTGAGAATGAGAAACTTCAAGTCATCGAGTGTTATCCTTTGAGTCATGTTCGGCGACATGTTTGAAGAATCCGAGACTTTGGTTCAAGGCTGTGCACCAAAGCCTTCAAAACAGAACGGAAATACATTCGAAGCTCCCCCGCCTTTACGAGGAGACACGGGATTTTGCGGCATCAAGAATCAAGGCGCCACATGTTATCTAAACTCGTTGATTCAAACTCTACTTTTAACGCCTGAATTTCGCGAAGAGTTATTCCGTCTCGGTCCTGACGAGCTCGGAAAGTTGGATGACGTTAAGAAGAAAAACTCTAAAGTTCGCATCATACCTATACAGCTGCAAATGCTGTTAGCAAGGCTTCTGCTTATTGAGCAGTATGCTTGTGGTACGGAAGGCTTGACTGAAAGCTTTGGATGGGTCGATAATGAAGAGTTACAGCAACACGATGTGCAAGAATTGAGTCGCATTTTATTCTGTGCGATCGAAGACTCGCTCGTAGGCACATCGGGTCATGAAATAATAAAAAATCTTTACCGAGGCGTGATCGCAAACACCACAAAGTGTTTGAATTGCAAAAAAGTCAGCGAACGTCCTGAAGATTTTCTTGATCTTAATGTTGCAATAGCGTCTCAAAGCACTCTGTGCGATGTTTTGAGAGATATGTTCGTCGAAACGGAGTTGATGAGCGGAAAGAACCAATATCACTGTGATAATTGCGCTAAACTTGTAGACGCACGCAAAGGAGCAATCATCAAAACGTTACCGCCAATATTGACTGTTTCTCTACTGCGTTTTTCGTTCGATTATCAGACACTGCGGCGTTTTAAAGAAACCAGGAAATTCGATTTCCCGCTAACTCTCAACATGAAGCCATACTGTGAAAAATCAAGCAGTGAATGTTACGAATATGACTTGTACTCTGTCATTATTCATTCAGGTGGGGCACACGGCGGGCATTATCACGCGTATATCAGAGACGTAGACGGCCTTGGAAGTGTTCCTAACGATTACAACCCAACACCCCCGAAACCGTGCGTGTCACCCAAAAACACAACCCTCGAAGCAGACTGTCTCGATGATCCTTTAGAAATGGTGGCGACCATACTGGGAAAGTTGGGCGGTGAAAATGTGCCATTGCATAAACTTGGTGAGGCATTTCGTGAGGACAGCGGAATGTCATGGTCAAAACATTATAAGCGGAAATACGGGACTATGATCAAATTCCTGCAAAATAATTATGAAACATTTTCGGTTGATACGAGAGTTAAAACGGTGTCTTTCAGAAGTAATTCGAATTGCGCGTCATTCTTGAATGAAACAGCAACGTCCGGTCATGACTTGTCGTTTGCTGGATATGAATCCGGTGATAGTATACTCATAAAAACTGATCATGATCCAGTATTGAATGGTCATGAACAAATGGAGGGTGTCGATGATGGCAATTTATCGCACGATAAAGAGTCTGATGAAAATGATCACCACCCCCTGTGTAACGTATGGTTTGATTTTAATGATTCACATATCAAGTCCATAACGACGCACGAGATTGAAACTCAATTTGAAGGTCGCGAAAGCGCGTACATGCTGTTTTATAGAAGGAGAGACTTGAAACGGCCTTTGATATCGCTGGGAAATGCGGTTGATTCAATTCCTGGACACATCATGGCTCAGATTCAGAAAGAGAATTCGGACTTGGAAGTCCTGAGGAAGGATTACGATGTTTACCTCAATGTTGTTACTGTTCAAGTGTATTTCCCGAGTATGTTAACACTTGAAGACGGTCTTTTAAAGTTGAAAGTAAAAGAGGAATCAGAGGATGTAGGATATTCATATTCGATCGACAGAAGGAAAACGATTGCCGACATGAATGCCGAATTGTTTGAAATGTTGGAAAAACATAACGAGTCGGAATTAATTGAAAACAAGGACGCAGTCAGAGTCAATCTAATGAAAGTCCTCACTCACGGGGGTGTGCATGTTTACGAACAAATTGACAGCGACAGAAGCTTGGTGATTTGTGATTCAATCCTAGTGAATAACATGAAACTGCTGCTGTGGGACGGAAATGAAATACAAGGCAAAAAAGTTCTTCCTGGTGATGATTTTGAACCAAAAGTCCTCAATATTCACTGTGAGGTGGAAGGCGATCCTGAAATCTGTTCGTTCGAATACAGAGGTGTTTCGCGTGGCGACGTGTCTCTCGATAGTCTGAGACAATATTTTTTAAACAACTTCAAGTTGAAAGAAGTGGTCTGTTGTGAAATATCGCAAATCAGCAATAAAGGCAGTTTTGTGAAGCTCGATAATTACGATGACAAACTGTGTGACGTTTTGACTACGTGTCACGGTAATTTCATGATTAAAATTTGCCTTAAAGAAGACAGCCATGAAACTCCTGACAAGGACGAAGGAAATTTGACGCTACATATAACTTTGACAGACGATTTTGATAAAAAATTGCACGAAATGGGTATTTACGGATACAGCGATGGAGTGTATTTGTTGACATCGATGAGCTGTGTGGTGAAAGTGAGTTCTTTTATTTTTGTGGAGCATTTAAAGTCAAAAATTCCTAGATGGCTTTTTCCACAATTTTCGACCGAGTTCAAGTCAGAACGCACGAATCTCTGTATCGAAAATATCGACACTGTCGGGTCTATGGCGATTTCAAGGTTGACTCTACACGAGCAACAAAGTTTAGCTAGCGCTGGTTTATCGAACGTTGCGAATGTTAAGCTTGACGATGGTCCTCCGTTGAAAAGAAATTTACTGCACGTTGCTGTGTGTGTGCAGAAAGGCTCGAAATTGAAGTTACCAGTCAAAAAATGTCAGTTTGTCAAGTTTGACTGTGTGAAAACTCAAAACGCGAAATCCTTGATCGAAAAAGTAGTGTCTGAGTTCAATCTTCTCGAAGACGCTTACCATCTGAGGATTTTAAAGTCGGAAAAAGAAGTGGGGGATGTAATCACGAATCCAGATTCCCCTGTTGAAAAGACTTTGATCGAACACGGATGCGCATTGATATTATGTCCCGGTAAGATTTCTTCGGAAGGACAACTGCGTGTGCCGATATGGTTTTATCCGAGCTTGATGAGTTTTGACGATCTTATCAAGAAAGTGGAAGAAAATGATTTATCACCTTGGAGTCCATTTTTGGATGAAAACGACATCAAGCCTGTACAGGTCGGGCATGTAACGCTCGATAAAGACAGCACGATATTCGATATAAAAGCGGAAGTGGCATTGCTTGATTATTTTAAAGCGAAAAAAATAGAGTCGGAAGATATCTGCTTGCGTTCCATGAGTCATAAGCTACCTACCAAGTTCCATTTACAAGAAAATGCAATGATTAAGAAGCTGCGTCTGGGGCCGACAAACCCATTGGCAGTCACGCTAAAGTCGTGCATACCTCAAGATGGGTATACAACAGTGCGTCTGTCGTTCAACATACCCGGCACCCGAAATTACACCAACGATTGTGAATTACAGTGGGAAAAAACCACAAGTTTTTCAAAATTCCCAGCAAAAGTAGCCGAAAGATTCGACGTTTTGGTGAAAGATGTATTGGTGGCGAAACGCGGCGAGGAAGCTTGGGAATGGGAAATCGTCAAAACGAGAGATGCG